>PVJN01019597.1:0-37178 GCA_004026805.1 Lasiurus borealis
TGAGGAATGTTGAGGGAGAGGTGATGAGTGGGGGAGAGGTGAGGAGGGTGGTGGGCAGTTGCATCTACCTGGAGGGCAAGCAGATTATATTCTAAACAATAAAAAAAGCGCAAGGCCCCAAATTCTAACTTGAAGAGTAGTCTGTCTATGTGAAATGGACAATGAATATTCATTTGCTATCATTCAAAGATCAAAACTTTTATTTGTGGAATCTAATAAACAAAATGAATTGATCAACAAAATTAAGACCCGAAGCATGGAGGCATGGAACAGGCTGACATACCTCGATATGGGGTTGGAGGGATGAGAAGAGTTAAACCAAAAACTTATATACTTATATGCATAGCCCATGGATATACATGGGCAATAGGGTAGTGAAGACCTGGGATGGGTGGGGAGAGGAGGGACTGGGAGGAGAGGAGTTAAGGAGGGAAAAATGGGAGATCTCTGTAATACTACCAACAATAAGAATATATTTTAAAAATACATGAAGGATAAAAAATAAAGAGCAAAGCCAATAATAAACATAGGCCACTTTATATTTATGAAATGCTTTATTACAAGCACTTTAACATAGTTCAGAATCTCAGAAGGAAAGGCAGATACAATGGTCCCAACCACTCATTCATTAGCAAATGCTTTCTGAACACTGGTTATGCTGGGAGTTGGGGAGTAAAGGGCATGGTCCCTGTCTTCCAGTGGTCAGGGGAGCACAGCAGAGGAATGACAAGTCTGCCCTGGGGAGGGGGGGTTGAAAAGGAAAGGAATGCAGAATGATTCTTAGGCAGATAGCAGTTTTCGGCAGAGAAGTGAAATAGGAAGAGACTGGGGAAATAGCAATGCAAGGCAAAAAGAATACTATGTGCAAATACAAACGTAGAGAGGTGAGAATGGGCTTTGTTCTCATAGCTGGGTGTGCTACTGGAGCCTGGACAAGGGGAGGCTGTGTTGGAGGATGAGGCTGGAGAAGTAGATGGGCCACATCAAGGAGGGTCTTTCCTGCAGTGGATATGGGGGTTTATCAGTAAGGAAGCTGAAGAAACAGATCGGCTAGAGCAGTTATTTCAAACCCCCAGGATGCACATTAAGACCATGTGGGGAGCTTCTAGAAATTCACTGCCCCTCGGTTCCCACCCTCAAAGATGCAGATTCAATTAGCCTGATGTGAGACCTGGGCATCTAGAATGTTTCTAAAAGTTCCCCAGGTGAGCCTAACGTGAAGTTGGTGTGGGATAGCACTGACTGGGCTAGAGGTTAAGCAGCCACTGAAGGTCATCCAAGTTCAGGGCTGTTTCTTGGGCTTTGAACTGCAGAAATTACTTCCCTTTAATGTCATATATCTATCTTAAGAATGAAAAAAAAAAATGGGGAGAAAAGGCTCTCCGTACAACACATACAACTGATACAGCTCTTCCTTACAGCTAGAATTTTAACATTTATTTGATATGCAACATGCCCTAAATTAATGTGATGTCAACAAATCCAAACTGACCTTTATTTCTGGATTACCTGTTTAGGCTTGGTAGAAAATAAATCTTGAAGGTCTCCTGATAACTCAAACCATTCCTTAAGACCATGACGCTTTGCTGAATAAGATCAACAAGTCCAATAGGCATCATAAACTGACTCACTGGGTCAGCACAATATGGGGGGAGAGAGAAAGACCTGGGAAATGATATTTATCTGAGGAGAGGCAATACTTTCAAAGGTTATCCGATTGACACACTCAGATAATAAGCACAACAGGTGAGTCAGAGGTAGTGACCCAGAAAACTTCCATAAATCTAAATGGCTGGCAGTCCCGGGTAGCAAGGTTGGCAAACCTGGGTCATGTCTGCTGCCCCTTCATCCTTCCCATGTCCAACGAGGACACCACTAACAGCAATGCCTGCTCTCAACAGAGTACTCCTTCAGCCACCACGAATCAACTGGACTCAGCAATGAAATCAAAACCAATTTAGGATTCCTGCCCCATAATTTAATATCACTTTGAAAACAACCACTGGCTAGGACTACTTAGAAAGAACACCAACTTATACCCAGCAAGAAGCCAAAACATAGATTCCATTCATTTCAACTAACAATGTACCCTTTTAGGTAAGAAGTGGACTTGCAAAAAAATATTTGAGGACATACATTTGGAGGGAAGAATGAAATACTTTTCATTCCTGCCAGAAGAGAAAGAAGAAATAGGAAAGAAAAAAAAATCTCAAAACAGCCTTTGGTACTAATCTTTGAACCTTTTCTCTTCAAAAGTAATAAGAGGGATTCACCTTCATTCCAAGAGCTGGTTTGTGTCTATTTCATTATGACAACTCTCTATAAGGACTCACACAGAGAAGTGGGAGGGCATTGCCTTCACCTCGCAAATTATTTTAAATTTAAATTATTTTAAATTATTTACTTAATTTAAATTAAGTAATATGACAAGGTTTCTGTCTTAGAAAAGCCCAACGGCATGGCATGATACAAATAAAGTTTACAAAAATATTGTAATAATATTGATCAATATTTCTTGGATGCTTGATAAGTGAAGGTTGCCTTTCAGGGTACATAAAAATCTTGCCCGCATTAAGTTAGTTGTTTTTGAAGTTAATTGCTTTAACAACATGTCTTTAGATCACAGCATATCCCCAGGAATCATCACATGCATCTGCCTCACATGTGGAAACCCAGCCATGATCAAAAGTTTGGCTGACTCGATAGTGAACATGGACAAAGTGGCCATCTTATCGACCCTCGGTCCAGCAGGAACGGTCTCTGCTGGCGCATGCTGACCTGATAAAACCTTGCTCTACCTGCCCCCAGGCTCCTCCTAATGCTTCTGTCATTACAACATCCCTGGCCTCATTTCAACACACATTCTTGATAAGCCGTGAACTTGGAAATTCCAGTGACTTACCCTGACTGCATTTCACATTGCCTTGGCTGTTTCCTTGGGCCATTTGGAGCCGGTTCCTAGCCTCTCTGTGGGTGGGCTGCCTTACACCTGGGAGTTTTCCCCTGTGGGCTCTGGGGCCACCAGAGGCCTGTCATTTGGTGCCACAGAGAAGGGTGACATTTCCTTAATGGTCTGGATTTGAAAGTCACTGTACTTCCATCAGGTGGTCTGGAGTCACCTCCTTAGAAGTAATAACCCAAGCCTCCTGATGCACCTAGAGCAGTGTGTGAGGCAGCTCTGCTATGAGGGGAATGTTACTGGCTCCCGGGCATCCCCAACCCAGTCCTGTTCTCACAGGCCTAGTCAGCTTAGTAAATATTTACCCAGCATGCCTGACCCAGGCCAAAGCATGCTTGCCACCCTTTGCTGTGCTCTTCACACTAGAAAAGAAAACAACTCACTCTATTTAAACATAGCTGATAAATAGGGCAATGATATGCTAGTAATCCACAATCAAGTGAAGAAAAGATCCCTCCATCTGGTTAGCTTCCATTGAGAATCGGAGCCTACAATACACATAGGACTTTAAAATCCAACACCCTCCCCCCACCGCTGCTTCAGACATCTGATGGCCTCATTAATTTAAACCACTCCACTGCTTACTTGTAAAACAGGTTAGTTTTTATTTATATGTCTTGGAAAGAAGCAACCATGTTATGCGCATGGCAAATCCTTACTGTCCTTCATGAAGTTACAAGCAGGATCAAGGTCTAACCCATAGGATGCAAAAGTGAGCCCCTCCCTCCCATGCTACACCTACAAGATCACATTTCAGAAGACAAGATTTTCTTCCAGCCTTCCAGCACATTGCAAGCTTCAGGCCCTGACCTGGATGGCAATGAGTGTAAAGTATGATAATTTATTAAAAGGTGGCTGGAGGGGCAGGACTGGGTGAGATGGGCTGGACATGCCCTAGAGCTCAAGGTCATCTGCAGCTCGCCAGGAAACCAGATTTGGGGCCAACAGTACCCCAGCAACAACATAACCCAGGGCTGAAGGTGGAACCCCACAGCCCCACAATTCTCTCTGGTTACAGGGTGCATCACCTGAGAACCTCCACTGTCACCGTAGCTTGACAGCTGCTGCATTGATCATCTGCCTGTTGGTGGTCAGGGTGCGTTATACCTACCAGCTGGTCAGATGGTCATTTAGCCTTTTATATAGATCAATTCTAGATCAGCACTGTCCAATACAATGTCTTATGATGAAAGAAATACAGTGATACCTCGAGATACGAGTTTAATTCATTCCGTAACCTTGAGGCATGGGAAACTATGAGATGCTCGAGTCGCAGTAAACTGGTGGGTCATGTGCAGCCGGCTGATCAACTCGATTACTCCTATCTCAAATGTTGCTTGTATTTCAAAGCAAAAATCACTCGCTCTTCGACTCGTATCTCAAAAATCTCGTATGTTAGGGCACTCATATCTCGAGGTACCACTGTTTCCATAACTGAGGTAACACAGCTGCCACCAGCCACAAATGGCTACTGAGTACTTGAATGTGGCTAGTGCAATTGCATTTTTAATTTATTTCCTTGGATGGTGCACTTCCAGACCATGAGATATGTATTCTTACTTTAGCTAAACTAATGTGTTTTGGCAAATACATTTTCCCTTGTGGCTTTCCACCATCCTATTTCATTTTTACCAAGAACTTACTTATCATCTTCTTTCACTTTTTAATTTAAGAAAATATTAATAGTTCCTTGGGAAAAATGTGAGGTGGATTAATATATGCACCCTTATGTTCATAGCAGCACTATTTACAATAAAACAATTCTGGAAATTGCCCAAGTGCCCATCAGTAGATGAGCGGATAAAAAAGCCGTGGTATATTTATGCCATGGAATACTATGCAGCTATGAAAAAGAAGGATCTCTTACCCTTTGAGACAGCAGGAAGGGACAGAAGGGGTGTTTGGTGGGAAGAGATTAACCAACATTGGCATAACCCATGGAAACAAACAATAGTGTGCTGAAGGCCTGGCCAGGGAGGCTGTGGGGTGAGAAGGTCAATGGGGGGAAAAGAGGGACATCTGTAAAACTTTCAACAATAAAGATAATTTTTAAGTTTAGGTTTCTAGTTAAAACCACTGATGCTCTATGTTGAATTCAGTGAGTCTTACTCCTCCCCCACCTAAGTGCCAAATGGGTACCCACAGTGTGTGAGATTTGCTGAGATGACCATGGATGCTTTCACAGCTACACACGCCAGGGTGCATGCCGCGCTTTGTCGCAGAGCAGGAAAGGTCAACAGAAAAAGCCCGGCCTGACAAAGGAGGAGGAGAGTCACATTTTGCTTCCTACTCTTCAGAAAGCCTTTTCAGCGTCCACCCACCCAGTTTGGTTTACTCTCCGGAGAGGTTCTGGTAAAGAACATAGACGCCATTGTTTCCCCCAACAACTCTCCTCAAATAAGGCTTTGTCTCCACGCTTTCGGAGACAATCACTCTCCAAGAAAACGCTGCGGAGTAATTGGGCCAAATTGTATCAACTCGGTGGCGTTTACACAGACACTTCCCAGAATGACGGAGAGAGGTGGCAGGGTCACCTAGCACCAAAGAGTTGAGACACAGAGGCCATGTCAGTCACCCCATCCCAAAGGGAGAAAGCTCCTTGTGGCAAGAGCCCACCCCCACCCCCAGTACTGGGGGGGGTGGGTAGCTAGCTGCAGGGAAGAGGTGTGGGGAAGGGGTCCAAGAGAATCATGCTCAGTATGGGATACAGAATCTTCCTAGGCACAAAGAGCACTGGGGCTGGCGTGGAAAGTGCCCACGGGCAGAAACGTGCCAGTTGTGAGCGTTCCTCTGGAATCCTCCCACAGAGCTGCTCTGGGCCCAATACTATGTACGACCAGAGACCTGCCAGTAACAGAAAGCAGAGGCCATCAGCACAGACCTGACAGAATACTCTCAAACATTAGGCAACCAGAATATTTACTTTTATATTCGGAGCTATGCAACCTTCCAATTCCAAGTTCCTCTGGTACAGAGCAAATAAAATAGAGAAGATTCAGGGCTAACACTCTTTTCCACATGTGTACACTTCTTGGTCTTCCCCTTTGCAAAACTGGCAACTCCATGTCTACCACTGCTCGGGTCAAATCCTCTAAATCATTGGTTCTCAACCTTGCTAATGCTGCGACCATTTAATACAGTTCCTCGTGTTGTGGTGAATCATAATGTAAATATCTGTGTTTTCTGATGGTCTTAGGCAACCCTGATAGTGGTTCTCAACCTGTGGGCCACTGCTGTAGAGCCTAAGACCATCAGAAAACAGGTCACAACCCACAGGTTGAGAACCGCTGCTCTAAATCATCTGTGCTTCTTTCTCTTTCACACCCACTATCCAATTCCTTAGCAAGTCCTGTCAGCTTGACCTTCAAAACGTATCCTGGACCTAACCACTAAGCGCCACCATCAGTCTCCATGCAGCAGTGTTTGCATTGGCCTCCTCACCCAAGCATTACAGTCAGCTTAACTCAGTATCTGGTGTGATCCTTGCACAAGGTGCAGCCAGATCATGTCACTTACAATAAAGTTTAAACTCCCTCTCCTGGCCTACCAGACCCCCTGTCATTTCTCTGGGCACCACACCCCCTGCTATTCCATTTCTTGTTAATTCTATTAATCCACGGTAGTCGCCTTACTCTTCCTCAAATACACTAAACACATTCCTATTGCAGGGCCTTTGCACATCCTGTTCCTGCTCTCTAAAATAACTTTCTTTTTTTTAAATATATTTTATTGATTTTTTTTTACAGAGAGGAAGGGATAGGAATAGAGAGTTAGAAACATCAATGAGAGAGAAACATTGATCAGCTGCGTCCTGCACACCTCCTACTGGGGATGTGCCTGCAACCAAGGTACATGCCCTTGACTGGAATCGAACCTGGGACCTTTCAGTCTGCAGGCTGATGCTCTATCCACTGAGCCAAACCAGTTTTGGCTTTCTAAAATGACTTTCACCCCAAAATGTAGGACTTGCTTCGTACTTCCTATAGGTCTCTGTTAAATATCATTTTATCATAGAAACTTCCTTGACAAGTTTATATAAGATATGGACACACATATGTCCGTATGCATACCACTCTCTCCCTTGTTTTGTTTCTCTCCCCTCTCTCCCTTGCTTTGTTTCTCTTCTTAGCACTTAATTCTACCTGGCATATGATGTATTTGGTTCTGTTTCTATCTTTTTATAATAGAATATAAATTCCATGGGGGCAGGAGTATTGTCTATTTGGTTCACTACTATACAACACCAGGGCCTGCCTAGCCCAAAGAGGTGCTCAACAAGTATCTGTGAGTTGGTTCCTTACAAAGCAGAATTCAATCAAAATGAAATGCATGTGACTGTGTAAACATCATGAAGAAGACTCGCACAAGTTATGGACCATAAAATTACAATTTAGTCTGCAGAAAGCAAACAAAGTTAAGATAATATTGTTCTGTATAATTGGCTTTAGATTCAAAATTACATTCTCTTGTCCCTCAACGAGTTCTTTCTCCGAGGCATTCCCTCCAATTCTCAAAGTGGAAGACGCACCTGCCCAACGGGGCCGCTCTGGTCAGAGTGGGACTCTGGCTCCCCTCAGCTATATTGAATAAGGGAAGTACGTTTAGGTGGCTGTAGAAGGTTCTCTCCCACTTGAAAGAAAAAGAAAAAAAAGAGCAATGTTCATGACATGTGTTCATATCCAAGGGTTGTGTAGTCTGGTGTAAAAATGAATGTGTGTGCGGCACATGTGAAAAATATTTACCTCCCTCTCAGGAAGTCTATTCACCAAACTGTGAGTTTCCTCCTCATCTAAGACCCAACAAGGGGGCTTTGTGCTTCTCCAGACCTGCACCTAGAAGGCTCTAAGCTCTGTGAAGACAGCACTCTTGTCCTTCAGGCTCACTTGTCTACAACCCAGAGCTTTACACAGAACTCAGAACATTGCATGGGCTCAAATAAATAAATGTCTGCTGAGTGATGAAGATACCAGTCCGGAGCTGGGAGCGTCTGACGGTTAATAACCATCCCTAGTAACCCTTAGGTGGCGTGGCCCTAAGGCATGTTAGACATCATGGGGAGGTGACTGCTTTTACTTTTTAGAGAACATTGACCATGTAGTGAAGTTTCTCCCTATATCCAGGAGAGAAATACTGTGTCATGGTGACACTGTGTGTGTCATTGATGGTTCCCATGCTCTTTGTGCACAATATAATTTTAATTCCATCTCATCAGATACCTTCAATAATAGATGTTGACAGTCCCAGATGCCAGGCCTTTGGCAAGAGCATCTGCTTATCCCCTCAGGATTAAACTAAACAACTTAATCTCCAGGATAACAGGTCTTCCTCCAGGGCTCTGCAGAAGACAAAGCAAATGGCATAGACCAGACCAATGGCCACATGAGAATAACTGTACTCAGGGTATCTACCTGGTCAATGATCTCCTTGTGAGCAGGAACCTTTTCTTATTCATCATTGAACCAGGTTCCTCTCATAGGATTTATGCATGGGAAAAGCTCAAAGAAAGCTTGAAGATTGTCACAGGATGTGGCAAGTACTGACCAACTGAAAATTAGTAGTTAACCGAACATTTTATAGATTGTTTACTACATAAGAATGGCTCAAATAAATGCTTCTCATACTGGGAACAGGTGTATTCTTTTAAGCATCATACTATGTGTTACAGGAGCTCATATTAAGTATATGACCTCACACACCATGCATGTGGCCAGATTTGCACGCCATAGGAATGAAATTGCTTTCTGTCTCATGGGTAACCACTTAGAATTTCCCATGTTGCACTTAATTTAATTTGGATATTTTGCATTAGCCAAATTCACATTAAAGTTAACTCTTTGGAGAAAGACATGGCTGGATCGGCTTGCCCATGGGTACACATACCAGACCAAGCATGTGTCTGCCACCAGATTCATCGCGCTTCCCTGATTCTTGGCACGAGACTAAGATAGCAGAAAAGTACATTCTGATGGTCTGCAGAATCAACTGCAATGGTAACCGACAGCTGACAGTGAATAATATTTGGGTACACAGGATCACAAACATTAATGTTATAAAATAAAATAAAAAATCATCATCCCACTGAGTCCAATTGCTCATACACAAGAAAAAGCACCAGGACAGCAGTTCCTACACAACCCAGAAATAGAATTCGTAACATATGACAGGCTCAATGAAGACATCCGAGAGCTTGGTAAAAATAATTAATTATGTAATGGAAACCAAGCCGTGACAACTTAGAATCAGAAAATTTAAATGCCATACAGGCCAACATCCCACCAAATACAGAATTGCACTCATCCGATCTCTGACAGGAGTTGAGGTGTCTACTTGAACACTTACAGAAACCAGATGTTACCACCTCCATCAATACAATGGTTCCATTTGTAGGCATCCCTTACCACTCAGCCTACTGAGTGACTATTTTATGCTAGGTGTTATGCTCATTAGGATAGTTTGATAGAATACATCATCTCTGCCCCCAAAGGTCTCAGAATCTACTAGAGGAGAAAATAAATATTGTGTGGGTGAACTGATCAGTGATGGGGCAAAAAGAAGCTATGGGAGGACAAAGGAAAATTATCACACATGAAAATCAGAAAAGGCAGTGTGTGAGCTCCATACTTAAGTTTGCCCAAGAAACGTTCCAAGGAAACCTAGGAAGTACAGTGAGCTTGGGAGATCTGTCAGCATCTTAGCAGACCCCAGCCAGTTCATGAAGGGCTTTGTATAAAGGCTAAGGAGTCTGGGTTTTATTCCAAAGATGAAAGAAAACCACAGAAGAATGATATGCTCAGATATGCCCGGTCATAGCCCTAACACCACTCAACATTCTTGGTTGCGCTAGATAAATGTCGGTCTCCCATCACCATAAGCCTAAAGCTCCATGAGAGTTGGGATCCAGTCTGTTCTGTTCATCCATGTGTCACCACTACCTACTAAAGTGCCTGGGACAGGCAGGTATTGAGTACACATTGAATGGGTCAATCAATCAATCAATGAGTGGTCTCTGGGAATACCAAAATAGACACAGAAACCAACCATTCCATTGCCTGGTTATGGAGAAAAACCAAAGGTTTCTCTCAGGTATAGTCTGGGTAGCTGGGTGGAAGGGACAGTAATTTTAAGAAATTCAAGAACAAGGTATTAAGGACAAGTGAGGGAGAGTAAATTCAATTTTAGACATACTGACCTTGGGGTATCTAATATCTAAGGAGAAACAAAGGGGAGTTAGCAAGTCATGGGTCTGCTTACAGACAGAGGTAGGAGTGGCCTTAAATTAATATTGAAGGCCAATTAAGGGCCATGGAAGAGGCCCTGAGGCCACAGGTGAAGACACAGTAGCCTAGAGAGAGGACTCGATCTAGACTGAAAACTGGGATGGTTTTGTGTCAAATAACTCCCATCAAATTTCCTATTATTATCACAAATGATCGTTGGAAAGCCACAACTGATCTTGCTGAGCAATGTGCTATGTGTATTTCCTTTGCAACTTCTAAGATTACTCCTAGCTGAAGCATGAACTAGATTATGTCCATAAAAAGAAGACAGCAATTTGTTTGCTGGCTATTGGGTTAAAAAGGAGTTGAAAACAAATATGCATAACAAAATTACCCCAATGTCCTATGTAAAAAGGACGGATGAGGACTCTTTTTCATTACAACCAGGATCCACTTAGGTTTTGAGTTTCTGTGAGAACAAGGGAGCAGACGATAGGACAGATAATAGGCAAGTTTTGATGTCTAGCAAGCATCTGGCTTTCTCAGATGGAGCAGTGACATCACTGAGCAGCCATGTGTCTTGCTGGAGCCCCTGCGATGAAGAAAACTGGCTCAGAAAATTCTGAATGAAATAAATGAATAGCTGATCCAGTAGTAACGGGAATGGAACTATTGAGAAGAGGTTAGGATTCATGACTAGAAACTCTAAATTAATCTGTTTTATTCAAATTCCGTCAATTCCTTATAAGTTAGATAGTCTCCAGTTTGGAGGGAGGAGGATTTTCTCCAAATTAGGACAAATTTAGAAATAATTTTAAAATGTGTACATGTTGCTCTTTTTAAAATTTCTTTAAAATTAGAACAGCTTTGTCAAGTCTGACCAAGGGAAATGTACACTGTTACAACCTAGATCACCTACTTTATTGAATAGAATAATGTCCATGAGAACATTCCTTTTTAGACACTAAAAAATAATTGCACATTTTTTTAAGAGTAGCAACATGGAGGCAGCATTCAAAATCTTTTGTACTGGAATCAGGTCACGAGCCAGACCATAATGAAAACAAAGTCCACATGGCTTTCAGACCCCAGGGAGCGCATCTCTTAGAGAAACAGTGTTTTCTTTCCCCCTCTATCCAACAGGGAATGAGGACTCTGAGCATTAGTGAGATGTGTCTTAGCTGAAGGAGAGGCAGAGCCAGTAATGCACAAAGAAAGAGTGCCTGGTTTTCATCTCACACGTACTCAAATTACCCTGAGGCACACCGAGAGCCTCTGAATACCAAAAGTTAGCCTTCTCAATTCATTATGAGAAGCTTCACTTGGAAATATAACCAGGAAGAGACACTGAGGAAGAGAGGGAGTCCGCAATCTACATAAATAACTGGGATTCATAATCCTGAAAAGTCTAGGAATCCCTACTGTAGCCGGGAGAATGATAAGGGCAAGCTGTTCATTCTATTAATTGCTGAGGCTGTAAAAAAATTCTGGCTATTTTTTCCCAAGTCTCCTGTGTCTGCTGAAGCCGGCTTAGCCACCTGGCCCTTGGGGTTCATTTCCTCAGGTTGGTGTGAACATTTAGCATGGAATTAGCTTTGCAGCCTAGAGAGGTGACACAGGGCTGGAGCAGGGCCTTGGTAGGAAAAATTATGGTGTATGTATCATCTCCGATTTTTAAAGACATCTCTATAAAGAGGGCAGGTGGTGACAATGGTTAGCCAAGTGCGGACCAAGAGAGCTTTCTGCAATGATGGGAATGTTCTAGATATACCTGCATATACCTCCAATATGGCAACCACTGAAGACATGCAGCATGGCTGGTGTGATTTGGGAACTAGCATTTCAAGTGTATTTAAATAGCCACATGTGGCTTGTTACATATTACAGTGTAGGCTTAGAAGATACAGCCTAAATTCCGTGTCAAATGCCCACTCAAATAGGAAATTCTAACCTTGGACATTTTAGGATTATTTAAGGAAGGTGCACATCTTTAAGTATAGTCAGCAAAACAAACAAACAAACAAACAAACAAACAAAACTGTATTTGGGCCAGTGTGTCCTATGAACAAGCTAATTAATTAACCTTCATATTCAGAGATATACAGACAACCCAACTGCACAAATTTCACTTACAGCTACATCAATGATATAAACGCACAAATCTTTATTTGTCCAAAGGAAGTAAAAGCAAATATCTAGACAAATAATACTGAACAGGATGGTAAAATTAGATGGCTTATTATTTTAAGAAAATTAAGATTAAAGAAAAAAACAACAATGCCTGAGAATCCCATAATGAATCTCAGACTTAGCTGCTGTCACACCATGTCACTTGAATCCTGCCTGGTCCTGTGGCCTCTCCTTTTTGATCCTGCCTCTGTACAAGGTCTTCTGGGTGATCACACCAACACCTCCATAAACTTTGTTGGTTCCTTAGGCATTTTAGAAGAAATACTAGGGTTTTAATCACCAGGAGTGACATTTTCCAGAAGTAACACTTGCTGCATTCTACTGTTCTGAAGAGCATGAGGTCAAAGGCCCCAAGCAATTTTAGCCTTTCTTGACATTAATTCTACTTAAATAGCTTCCTCTAAAATCTCTCTTTTGGTTTTCTCCTTGGAATGAATTAAGATGTCCTCATTTACCTTATGAAAATTTTCAACTAAGTTACCAGAAAGACATTTTCTTTCACCAAAGCACATATACAGATTACAGCGTTTATGTAGAATTATCCTGTTTAATCAAGAAAAATTAT
Source organism: Lasiurus borealis (assembly GCA_004026805.1). Lineage (NCBI taxonomy): Eukaryota > Metazoa > Chordata > Mammalia > Chiroptera > Vespertilionidae > Lasiurus > Lasiurus borealis. The sequence goes on from PVJN01019597.1 coordinate 12,932, forward strand.
CCTTTTCAAAGTATAGGAAGACAAATCCTCTCAGGTGCACATAAAGTCCTTCATTATACAGGAAAATTCATAATAACATGTGCATATTTAACATAATTACCGTAGCGAAATGCATCTCCTAAGACAGTAGGTTCAATAGCATCTCATTTATAGCAATGTCGAAAAAAACAGCATTCGGGAGAAGAGCATTTTCTAAAACTTCCCTGTTAAGTCCAAACTTCTTTTAATTCTCGTTGATAGAAATCATTACTAAATGTGTTTATAATTTCTTGATTTCAGAAAGAACTGAATTTCAAACTTGTCATGGAACATCTAGTATTATGATTATAATTACTATTCTAATTGTAGTTTCTCGCTCTCTGTGTCTGCTTTTTTAGTTCTCTTTACTTCTTCAAAGTCAGCAGCAGATATCAATTCTCACAGCTTGCTTTGCCGCATCTCCTGGTTTACGGCTTCCAATTTCCCATGGACTAGGAGCCATTTCCAGGCCTGTGTAGTTTAACTGAGTCAATCATTCTTTGAATGAGGAACTAAAGGGTACAGCCTGAGGGACAAAGGATTTCTGCCCAGCGAGGCACTCACAAGTTCCGGTCCCACCCTCTATCAACATCAGAATTTGGTAAGTGCTGAAGTGGAGGATGAGGCCAGAAGTGTAGCCTCCAAATAGCAACTAACGTCCAAATTGCAATTAGTCCAAAATTAACTGGTTAGTTTTACTGTTAGCCAGAATTAAGTGGGCCATATGATTCTTGTAATATTATTATTAAAAGAGACACATAGCTCATTAACAACTTAAGAATGCCTGTGCCAGCCCTGACCGGTTTGGCTCAGTGGATAGAGTGTTGGCCTGCTGATGAAGGGCCCCAGGTTCAATTCCGGTCAAGGGCATGTACCTTGGTTGTGGGCACATCCCAATAGGGGATGTGTAGAAGGCGGCTGATCGATGTTTCTTTCTCATCTATGTTTCTAACTCTCTAACCCTTGCCCTTCCTCTCTGTAAAAAATCAATAAAATATATATTAAAAAAAAAAAAAGAATGCCTGTGCCATAAATTTTCCAAAGCCAAAGGCTTTATCATCTTTAATGGTGACCACACAGCAAATTCTGTTAGTAGTTAGTGCCCTTTAATTTTCCCCGTTAAAATTAGCTACTGGGTAAAGCATTTTGGTGGCCTGCTTTTAGCGACTTTCTTGTGCTGGTTTTATAGGAAGGTGGGGACCTGGAGAGTATGCGGTCTGTACCTGAATACAGGGCAATAAGAAAATGCAAGCCAGGGGTGGGGCAAAAGTAGGTTTAAGTTCCTGGGATGGAAAATAATACAGTGATTAACAATAATACATGAGTACACATACTCTGTTTTGTGTACTCACAGCTGCAACCCTACTTTGCCCCACCCTGTACTGAAGAGAAGAGCAATGAACAGTTATTGCTCTGAAAACTCTAAAACAAATGATTTTTTACCAGCTGTTATCAATAAATGTAAACATTCTTTTGCTTCTGCATTATTTAAAATAACTGTCAAAAATATTTTTAAGCAGTATTATACAAAGTCTCTTAAAAATTTACTCGTAACAAAGACAACTCGGTCTGTATTTTTACTTTTCTTACTGAGAACACAGTCATTTATAGTCTATGATTAAAATACCATGGACCCTAAATGAGTGGGCTAACAGCCCTCGGAATAAGAATATAGTATTTCTGTAAAAAAAAAATATGAATGGAATCAATGAAATTGAGCAATCAATAAACAAGTATAAGGGATAAAAAGTCCAGGCAGTCGGAGATTCTCTGTAAAATTCATTATTTTATCAAATTTGGGATTTAAAGATTATGCACAAACAGAACCAGCCAAGACTTAGGCTTAATGATGGACTTGTCCATGCTGCCTATTCACCAAATGAAGTCAGTCACCAAGTGCACCGGGCACTCCCTGTCCTGCCAGGCACCGTTCAGCTTTGCGAATCTAACACAAGAACAGACCGAGGCACCGAGGAAGGACCCGTGACCATCCTGGGTGGGGCCGAGTGGGCTTTCTGCAGGTTCATCTCAGCCAACACAAGGAGAGAGCCTTCAAGGAGCCGTGGCGGAGTACAATTCAGGAAGATGTGAAGGAGGTGGAAGCTGAGGCCCGGGACCTGGCAGGCCCAGCAGCAGTTCCAGGTATTTACTGAGGTGGTTGTGGGGCTGGGTGAGGGCGGAGAGGTGGAGCTGCAGAGACCATGGACCCTGAAGAAACACATTCAGGTGTGTGTTTCTTAGGGAAGCCATGGGCTGTGGTCTCAGATAAAGTAACCGGGAGGGGGCGAGGGGAAACAAGAAGAAGAGAGGGAAGAAGTGGAGGCCAGATGCATGGCGGGGAGCAGGCAGAGAGTGCGCAACAGGGACACTGAGATGACAATGGTTATACCCTGCCAGGAAGGAGGCAGGGCAAAGGGAGAGGTGGAGAATACCTGAAACACGTAGAGCCGGCTGTCTGAGGACATGGGTGGGCGAGTGAACTGCGTCTCCACCCCACAGAGCCATACCCTCTGACCTAAGTTCTTCCTTGACATCACACATTCTGACACAGGCCTCTCTGAGAGTACCAAAGTGAGGGGCTGGGCGGGGGGGAAGGGGTGGCCTGCAGGCGTGCGGCAGAAGACATGCCATCCATGGGGAGGGAAACTACTAACATGGGACATGGTCACCCCGTGTCACAGCTCAAGCAAAGCTCTTCTGAGTCTGTGCCAATCAAGCCTCAAAACCTGCCCTGCCTGCTTGACAGCCACTAGCCACAGGTGGCTATTGCAATTTCAATCGATTAGAATTAAGTAAAATTAGAAATCCTATTTCTCCATGTGGACCATATTCCAGGTACCTACCAGGAGCAACACAGACACAGATCATGCTGTGCACAGCAGCTCTGCCAGGCATGTGGGAATTTGTTTCAAATGGCTTATGCACAGGGTGAATAAACATAATGTTATTAATAAAAAGAGACATTTCCCTTCACCATCACTGACTACTCCCACATTCTCAGTGAAGAGAATCAATGTAGAAAACAAATATATAAACACCAACTTCGAAATTGCCTTGAATATATAAAATATGCAAAGAACTGCAACTGAAGCAATACATTTCAAATGCCAGCACAGCTAGCTAAAAATATTTCCTATTGTACATGTTACAAACTTAGTATTTATTTACTATGCTGTCAGTGTGAATAAATACCATCAAAATGGTAAGAAAACATTGCTATCTCGTTGTGGTAGGCATCAAAAAGCCTTCAGAAATGTTCACAATTCATGTTTTTAAATTTACGACAAATTCCATGAAACTAGAATTGAGAAACTTCTGAAAGCAGCGTTTAAAAACCATTAAATCTAGCAAGTCCCATGGGCCTTTTCAAATGTTTATTGCCAGATAACAGTAGTTATAGCAATAAATATATACTGGTAATATTCAAGTAGCTATTGAATATACTCCTGAAAGGTAGAAACAATCCCATATAATAAAAGCCTAATATGCAAACTGTCCCCTCAGGCGGTTGTTTGAGAGCTCGCTATGACATGTGATGACCAGGGGGTGGCACGGAACATGGCGGGCATCAGGGACACATTGTGACCTCTCACTGGCTACCTGAGGGTGGAGGTGACAGGGACAGAGGTGCGGTGAGAATGCAGGGTGTCCGGTGAGAATGCAGGGTGTCCGCCGAGCTCGCTCTCACTCCCTCTAATACCCTCCCCCTAGGAGGCCAGGGCTCACACGCCAGGGAAACTCCCACACTCAGGTCCCAGGTGCCTGCGAGGAGCCCGCCCTGCACCTGTGCGGCCTCTTTCGGGTGAGCCGGGCTGTAGCCACCGGGACCACAGGGGCCAGTCTGCAAGGCTGGCGGGGAGGGAGCACGCTGCCTGCCCGGCTTCCATGTGGCGCTGCTGGGTGGCCCAGAGGCCCATGCTGCGCCCCAGCCCGGGGCATCCGGCCATGCTCACCACATGTTCACGTGGGGACTTGGGTGCCATGACTCAGGCAAGAGGGAGACGTCGGGGGCCTACGGGCCACGTGCTGCCCAGGGCCCAGAGGTCAGCTGGGACCTGCCCTTCCATGCCAGATGCTCGTGCTTCAACCGCCGGCCAGGCCTAGGGACCACACCCCGTGCACGAATATCATACACTGGACCCCCAGTATTCAAATAAAGTGAGGCAATGTTCAAATAAAGTGCTACATCTCAACCTCTCTGCACATTCAGGTCATCTGAGGAATCACAGTCACCCACGCACACACCCACACCATTACCCAGTCCCAGACCATGTCCTTCAGCATGGGTCGGAGGGGGGAGGTAGGTATAAGCACTAGCGTTTTACAAGAGCCCCCGAGGACACACTAAGACACAGACAGGGTTGGGAACAACTGCCAGGGATTAAACAAAGCCTCCACACAGTCTTAGTGCAAACTATTAAAGTCTCATTAAGGACGTGTGGGAGAAAACAACACAGCCCTGTTTAACAGTCACAATATTTCCTAACCTCAATTTAAAACAATGTCCTATTATCCACCAGGACACTGGATTCCAACCCTGTAAAAGTACTAATGCCCAGACTCCTCCTCTAGATCAACTGAATCAGGATTTCTGGTGGTGAAAACTTGGGTATGTGTGTGTTTTACAAGGTTCCTAGGTGATTCTAGAAGGCAGCGAAGATTGAGTATCCCTGCACCACATGAACTGAATGCCTTGTTCTTGAGAAATTGAAACATGACCAAAACAAGCCCAAGGAAATCGGACTCACTCTATTGAATCTGTCCAAAGCTTTGCCACCACGACATGAATTTATCCTCAAGGCAGCATCTAGGAGCTCACAGCAAGCCTTCACTTAATTCCCCACCACCTCCTACCTCCTCACAGTATGTGACCATAACCGGCACTCAAAAACAGCTCACTGGACAAATGGAAGCAAGATATGTGGGTCTAAATAACCTTTTTACAAATGGTGAGTAAATGACAATGTTTATTTCCCAGGGAAACCCAAGAATTCTGATATAGCCTGGAACCATATCCCGTTTTGATTTGACAAATCACTTTTGAGTAAAAATAGATGTTTGTATTTATATCAATCAGCTTTTGCCATCAAAACAAAATATCAGCCCTGGCCACTTTTGCTCAGTGGTTGGAGCATCAGCCAATGGACCAAAAGGTCATGGGTTCAATTCCCAGTCAAGGGTAAGTACCTCAGTTGGGGTGCATACGGGAGGCAAACAATCAAAGTTTTTCTATCTCTCTTTCCGTTCCATTTTCTCTACAAATCAATGAGAAAAAAATATCCTTGGGTGAGGATTATATATGTAAATATATATGTATGAAAATCTTAAAATTAAGAAGAGAATAGCAAATAATCCTACATGTGAGCAGTAACGGAATATTTGCCCTCTTCTAATCTCACTTATGCACAGTCTTGCTAGAAAAAATACCCAGTGTGGGTGGTAGGTGGCAGTGGTGGAGTCCCTCTTCTTGCTCAGAGTTGGGGATAAGGATCACAGGAATGGCATAGGGATCTGCTAAATGGTATTCAATTACATTATGGATTCATTCATCCTTACTTAACCACTATCTAAACCATTGCACTAAGACAGAAAAATTTCATCTTTGGAACTCTTTGAATACCAGAAAAATGAACTTATTTTATGGGAGAAAATATTATGACTGTTAAATAGGGCTGTGTTGTTTTCTCCCACAAGTATGGCCACTTTTGCTCAGTGGTTGGAGCGTCAGCCCATGGACCAAAAGGTCATGGGTTCAATTCCCAGTCAAGGGAATTGACCTCAGTTGGAGGTTCAACCCCCGACCCCAGTTGGGGTGCTTACGGGAGGCAACCAACCAAAGTTTTCCTCTCTCCCTCCCTTCCATTTTCTCTAAAAATCAATGGAATGATCCAACTGTAAAACAATCCAACTGTAAAACAATATAACACACATTATAAAATAGCCATATGCACTTTGCCCTAACACAATTATTTATAAATTTGGTTAGGTCTTTTATTTTGTTCACTGGTGCAATATCTTCACACAGTTTTTATAATCAAGATTTACATGTAATCTCATATTCTCAGTTACTATTGTGCTGTAATACATGAATCAACCGCTGTATAAAGTAGGCAGAGTTGGACATAGTGCCCGAGGAAGAATTCTTATTCTGTAACACCGCTTACAAATCCTGGACACCTCGGGCAAACTCGGCAGGCTCTGGGGCTGCAAAGTGTCTTTTTCAGTGTCTGAAATACTCAGTAATCTAGAAACTGATCTCATCCTTGGCATTCAGGTCCTCATTCCACCAAGCACATTAATAAAAGGAAGGCTGAACACAGTGCTCCGGCCTCCAGTTATCCTTAATGACACTGGTGACAGGCACAGAGCCATCCGCTGGGAGGGCCGCCCTCCTGAGAATGTCACGCAGAGCTGTCAACATCAAAGTGGGACTCCCTTGGCCGACAGGCCTGAGAAGAAGGAAGCCCGCAGGGCCGGTGTCACTTATGACCTCTGATGACTACACCCATCGATTGCATCCCCTGCCTCTGTTAGTTTCACATGCAAATCAGATTTTTTGGTAGCTTCTCCATTAAAACACTTTTAAAATGCACTGAGAAATGTAGGCATAGGGAGTGTTCCATGTCTCAGCTGTGTTTGAACTGTTACAGAGGATCACGCTACCTGCCGCCCAGACAGTGACCAGGAGGTCAGAAGTCAGCCGTTCAGCTTTATTCTCTTCTCAGGCCTGAGCGTGTCGGTCACCAGTGCCAACCAGTTGCTGGGAAAGTGGGACAATTTTATACTAATTGTCACAACAGTTCAGCTCAGTCTTTAAGAGATTAAAAAAGGAAGGTAGTAGGGGGGAGGGGGAGAATTAACTTTCAAAATATTGAAAAAGTGACCGGTTTGGCTCAATGGATAGAGCATCAGCCTGTGGACTTAAAGGTCCCAGGTTAATTCCCGTTAAGGGCATGTATCTTGGTTGCAGGCGCATCCCCAGTGGGGGGCGTGCAGGAGGCGGCTGATGTCTCTCTCTCATCAATGTTTCTCTCTCCCCCTCTCTCTTCCTCTCTGTAAAAAAAAAATCAATAATATATATATATTTTTTTAAAAGTGACAAATTATTCTATTTAGTCAAGCAGTTTCCTAGAAACTTGTCAGATTTTGCCTTTAGGGAAACAACTGAATCCATTAAAAATTTTAATTATAGAATATTTAAAACATATACCATATTACCACCTAACCTCAACAAGGATCAATCAACCCATGGCCGATCTCTATTTTGTTCGTAATATCCCTAACAACAGTCACACACACCAACACCCATTTTATGTGGAAGCAAATACCAGCCAGCATTTATTTCGTGTAGCAAGTATGTAGTTCAATATGTTAAGTCTGCTTTGAAGGACAAGAATCTGAATTCACTTGTTGGTGTTGTTTGCAAATTTCTGTGACATTGGAGATCGAGCCAAGGCATTAGCTCAGTACAGAATCACTAAAGTGAAACCTCACCTCGGCCCTCTTCTCACAGCCCTGGTGTTACTTTGCAAAGATATTTGCCAGATGACTGCAGCCTTGTGTCACAAGCTAATTCACTGACTCACTCAAGGACAGCAAGATGAACAGCTTTACACGCCTCACATTCGCATTTTAATAAAATCATATTAGTTGGGAACTAACAAATCATGTTACAGCCAAGTATCTCAATTATCCGACCTAAATTAAAACCTCAAAAGAGAAATGAATTGATCTGAATACCAAATGTTCCTAATGTGTAGGTAAAACCCTAACATTTTTTTAAAGAGGTTTTTACTTATTTGAATGATAGTGGTACATTTAATTTTTATTTTTGATATGTAAGATTTTGGATGGTCCAGACCAACATGCGAGCTGATGAGTAATAATTCTGCTAAGTACTCTCTGTTTAGACTAAAATTCTCTTAATGTACCACCCAGGGCCCCTCTGATTTTATGAAGTGAGAATTGGGGGCAGGGAGGAATTTTTAAAAAGAAGACAGCTTAAAACAAAGCAAAAATGTTCAGATAAGTTCCTCCCCTACAAGGAATGAATGAATCAATAAAGTCTTTTCCCTCTCTCAGTTTCTTCTCCAGCTGGGAAGGGGAGTGAACTGAGGTCAGTTAAGAGCCCAAGAAACGCTGCATTTCAAAGAGAAAGCTGAGCAGCCTGCAGTGCATTTTCTAACCCAAGCTTGTCTGTGTACCACAGAAAGCTCCAGGGGATCTGACTGAATATCCTTGTTTATCTGTTTTCAAATCCTAACTTCTTCTCGAGGGAGATCACAGGGACAAAATGACCAAGCCCACAGGCTGCCAACTGAGTAATGATAAAGTGTGATGAGGAACATAACTATCCCATGCAGAGAAGCAAGTCCATCCATGCATTAATGGAAGGACATGCCTCCTTGGAAGTGGCCAAGATTAACAGCCAAACCTAGGAAATTCCTTTTTTTTTTAATCCCTAGCCATGTAAAACTATAGGTTTTAAAACAAAGAGACTGAATGGCTAAAATCTGTCACTAGCCTATATCATCTTCGTATTTTTCTTTTGTAGCAAAAAGATGGGCTTTGTGCCAGAATACCAAGCAACGTTCAAATCCCTACTCTGCTGGTCCTTCTATTATTTGACCTGGAACTCCTTCCTGGAAGTCAAAAACAACCTTCACACAGCTTAGTTTGTGTGATCTTTGAATTTCTATTTCCCTACACACAAAATAGCATTTGCAACCTCACAGGATCTATATAAGCAGCAAACTTTAAACAATTTTATTCAACGTTAATCAACAAACATTTATTGAGTGCTTATTCGGTCAGTTACACTGTGGACAAAAAAATTAGACTAAGGCCTGACCCCTGCATAGCTTACATTCAAGTGTGGCCCCTTCTAACTCTATAGAAAACTGGAAATATTCTTTTCTGGTACCCTCTCATAGTCCAGCCAGTACCCCCATGGCTCCATTCTGAGGCCTCATAATCTTCCCTAATTATCTCGGAAATGTGAGCTGACTAAAGCTCAAATCCAAGAGTTGCAATCTTGGCATTGAGTCACTCCAGCCACTGACATCACTAATCCAGCACAGTGCCTTTGACCCTGAACTTAAAACTCCACAAGATATTCCCAGCAGCCACTACCAACTAATTATAAAGTTAGCACAACTGTTCCCCATTAACTGAAATTTTTTCCCATGTATTTGCACTTATAATATTAGGCCCCTGAAGACTTAAACACAAAGATCCCTTAAGTTCCCAAAACATAAAGCAAGTTAGAGAAAAACCTGAAAAATATATATTCCATGAGTTGGGGAGAGGAAGGGAGAGGGACAGAGCGTTAGAAACATCGATGAGAGAAAAACATCAATCAGCTGCTTCCTGCATAACCCCTAATGGGGATGTGCCCACAACCAAGGTACATGCCCTTGACCGAAATCGAATCTGGGACCCTTCAGTCCACAGGCCAACACTCTATCCACTGAGGCAAACCAGCTACGGCTGTTGGGCTTTTTTACTAGAATGCAAAGAGGGCCATTCTGTGGCACTTTAAAATTAATATATGTTCATTAGTGAAAGAAGAGATAGACTCCTCTTATGTTGATGGGTCTATTAGTCTTATCAATATGAGATGAGATTCAGAAAACTGTTAAATAGAGCATTTAGCAAATGACACCAAATGGTGCCTTCACTGATCTCACGTGTGTTTAAGGGGAGTAGGGGGAATGTGGTCACTTATTGAATGCTTTTGTAGAATGCTTTTGTATGTTCGTAGAACGTCTTATTTCTCCCAAACTCTAGGTCTCGTGAAGGCAGATTCCAGGTTTATTTTGTGGAGTGTTGTTTCCCCAAAAACTAGTAGTGTCTAAACCACAGCAGATCCTCAAATATCTATGGATGAAAGAAACAGTTCCTCCATTTCCTTGAATAATTTTAAGTAGGCTGTTTAACTTTCCTATCATCCTGACTTGGGAAATTATTGTGACATCAGCAAAATTTATAATAATATTCACAAAAAGAGAGCTTGAATAACTTTGATCTGTCCTTTCTTCATGACTTTGATTTAGGGGACAACAGTGTGAAACTGTGAGGAAATGATGGCTCAGAGTTATTCATAGAGTAGCTTTCTAGATTCATATGTTGGCCTTGTGAGCTCAGGCCACTGCTTTGTCAGGTCACCACACTGTCTTCATTCACTGCCTCGAATGAATGTTTTACTAATTAAAAAAAATAAAATTATATATATATATATGAGAAAGAAAAATTAAACACACACATAGCTCAAAAAACTGACATACACATAGCTCAAAAAACTGAGTGTATTTCAATTCTCAGATTAAGTGAACTGTTCTCCTCAAATAAGAAAGTTGACTATATAACTAACATAAACCATAACAATATTCATATATGCGCTACATAGCTGATACAGACCATGACATATTCACAATCCCTCTTCATTTTCCAGCAGGTTCAGTTGGACTATCATGAAGCTGCTATCTGTAAGCACATCAGCTTCACATGCACACAGCTGTTAACAAAGAAACTTTCAAGATCCCACATGCTGCCTAACATCTAGGAGAGGCGGGCAGCCAAACATTTAACAAAATAGATTTTTCTAAGAAAAATATACTGAGGCATTCATTACAAATCATGAATAGTTTAAAAAACCAAGCCCAAGAAGCCCATGTAGACACATATTTAAAACTAGATATGCAACCTCGGATTGCCCCCACATAAAGAATTTAGAACAGGGACCTGATCCAGTGGACTCATTTGGTTAGAGCATCATCCCGATATGCCATGGTTGCAGGTTCGATCCCCAGTAAGAGCACATGCAAGAACCAACCAATGAATGCATAAATAAATGCAACAACAAATCAATCTTTCTCTCTCTCTCTCCTGCCCCCCGCCCTTTTGCTTTATCTCTAAAAATCAATAAATAAAATTAATTTTTACAAAGTGATCAGTCTGTCCCTGATCACCTCACTATCCATTTGCATAGTGACCTATGGTGGACCCTGATCAAATGGTAAAGTATTATTATGGTTTATTACATGTTTCATAGTGGTCAAAAGTGAAATGAGTCATTGGAAAATAACCAAAATTTACCTGGAATAACGATGATATATTTTACCCAGTCTCTGAAATTACTTGTTCTCAAAGTCTTTCAGATTAAAAGCAGTATAGTTGGACCCATGGTAAATCTTAAATGACAGTTGACTTTTATTCTTACCTGCAACCAGATTCTTTCTCAAACCCCCACTTACTCATATAATCCATGTTTTTAAAGATTAAAGAAAAAAAGCTAAATTTCTTCTTCTTCCACTCCTCCCTTAACAAACAGCACCAAAGCACAGAATCAAACAGTCACTGGAAAATTAAATATTATGTTAGCCCATAAGAGGGACAAAGTTCCTATCCTTGGTCACCTCACTGTCTCAAGAATACAACATTAAAATTTGGTTTCATATTATTCTGGCTACATGAATATCCTTATTTTTTGGAGATACACTCTAGAGAATTTAAGAGTGAAGGCTTTGTGAAAACTCATCAAGTTGCATACTTCATTTGTGTATGTGCAGTTCGTATGCTATATACTTTAATTAAAAGTATTTTTAAAAGGAAAAGTGAAAGATCCTGATGTCTGTAATTTACTTTCAAAAGATTCAACAAGTAAATAGATAAAAAAGTAGGTAGGAAGGATGGAAGGATGGATGGATGGATGGGTGGATGGATAGATGGATGGTAGTTGGTAGATGAAACAAATATGGCAAAAGTTAATTGTTGAACACAGGAATGGGAATATAGGTGATGGGTGTTTACTATGTTTTAAGTTCTTAAAATACAATTTTTAATTGGACTTCCTGTTTGTTCATACAAATAGTTGCAGTGTTTTACAGGAATAGTCCTCACTGGCGGTCAGCAGCGTTTCTGATGAAAGGGTAAGACTGATGAGGGGGAAGAAGACACAAACACCCCACAATGAGCATGGAATTTTCTAAACTCTAGACAGGCATACAACCACCTCCACATCCAAGCCCAAGGACAGAACTGGGGTGATTTGTTTCCATCACACAAAAGCAAGGAAACAGGAGGGGGGAAAATGGTAAAAGAAAGAACAGAGTAACTTGAATAATCATGACAACCAGGAGGAAGAGGTGTGCATTGTCCAATCAAGACAACAGTTAACAGAGTCTCTTGCAAACGAGAGAGAAATCCTCAGTGACTTTCGGTCCTCACTCATCTTAGTTTTATAAAAGTAGAATTATTTCTCCAGGGAAAACTTGGATCTGAGCCTTTGGCTCCTCATTCAAGTTCCAGTCCCAACTCTTCTACATTTTGGTGCCTGACAAATCCCTTCTGAACTTTAAATGCCCAATGTCTGCTCCGCTGACCTCAGAGGGCTGCAAGGAAGATCATTCAAACAGCACCTGGCTTAAGAAACACCCATAACTGGAATCATCTCCAGTAGGCGCCCAACTTAATTCCAAACTGAATGAATGGAGAGGACTCCTAAATTCAAGCTCGTTTTCCTCTTACATTACAAAAATCTACAGGATTTTACTGTTTTCATTCATGTTGCCCAGGTAACTACCTACATCCCTCTTTGCAGATAATTTGAGAAAGGGTAAAAAAAAAAAAAAAAATAGTAGCTCATTTCTTTCGCCTGCACAGCTCATCATTGGAATTGCAAGTGAAGAAGACTCGTCTCTATGGAGTTGACTGATTCAGACAAAGTAAGAGGGTGACAAGCATACATTAGTTTCTGATTTTGCAAGATGAAAAGTGCTGCAGGTTGGTTGCCCAACAATATGAATATGCCTAACACTACTGAACTCTACACTTACAAATGGTTAAGATGGAGAATCTCATGTCATGTGTGTTTTACCACAATTAAAATTTACTTTAAGTTTAAAAAAATAAAAAAGTAGAACCAGTCCTGCTGGCCTATATGAGCTGTAGTTTGCTGGCCACTTTATAGAATCTCACCTCTCAATTTCGTTGCGACACAGGATGCGAGATGCACTGCAGAACCTTTTGTGTGAGGGCGCAGACATTGCCTGGATTCCTGTCATATTTCTATTGACCTGGCCTGCGGGCCTGTGAATGGAGGCCACATACCTTTAGCCTGTGGGAGCCTATGGAAATGGAATCCTTTGCTGCAGGAGAAACACTGGATTTGATGAAGGACCCAAGGATCCGCTCAGCCACCACCCACCTGGTCCTTTAAAGATGCACTACCCAGTGTTTCAGCAGGGGAAGGGGCCCAGGGCTTCTGCAGAGGGCCCGGAGAAAAGCCAAGTACCCATCTGATCTAAAAAATCTTGAGTGAAGTGGCCAGACTATGGAAAACAGCTACACCATCACTAACGGAGAAGCAAGCTGAGTTTACAAATCCCACACTGCCCACATCCATGTCAGTAACCAGACGGAGATAGAGAGGCCAAGTTTACTCAAAGCGGCGACTGTGATGCAGGCAGACATCCTCGGAGGACAACTCCAGTCTGTCTGCCCCACGACACCGCAAACCCAAAGGGTCACATCAGAGTGAGAGGGATTCCTTAGGAAAAACATAGTGGCCCTTGTTTTAGAATTAGCCTATGGCTAAAACTCAACTGTTTATGCAACATTATATTTTCTTACTATATTAATTTGCTAAACACCTCGGTAAAATAACCCCTTTCTTGATGCCTCTGTTCCATCCATTTATAGTTCTCTCAAGGATGGTTTTCAAAAACAGCTAAAGGCATCTTGGGGTTGCTTTTAGTCTTTATCCTACATGGAATAAACAGCTGGAAATTCTGGGAACCGGTTTAAAATCTGTGACTTCAGAAAACTTTTCAAGCGTGGTTGTTCCAACTAATCTAGAACTTTCGTTTCTCCACCGACCAAGTGGCTGAGTAAGCTCCGTGTTAATGTTAAAACTTCAGCAATAAGGACTGGTGTTAATTCCAGGTGCTGGGCCCTGCTGCCTTATCTCCATTATTTCCTTCAAAGGACAAAGAATGTGTTGTTAACCCCCTTTTACAGAAAAGGACAATGAGGCCCAGAGAGCAAACTGCCCAAAGCCACACAGCTCCTGACTGTAGAGTGGGGACTGGCATTCAGAACTCTGCCCTGCTCCCTCCTGCCCTGCGGCCTTTCCAGATGGATTTCACAGGATTGCGATCCAGTAGAGCGGGAAATCACTGCTAACGTGAGCTAGGAAACCGTTTCCAACAGAACACTACTAGCCTCTTGGCTGTTCCCTCAAGGGCTCACTCTTCTCTTCTATAGAGGAATGGGTGGGTGCAAATGGCATCTATTAACTTCATGCCCCTTAACACCCATTTTGCCTTCATTAGTCAGTCATGCCAGGAAATAAATGAAAAAAAAGCACTTAAAAGTCATTTGGCTGTTTTTAGTTTATTTTACTGTCAGAGAAAACGGTCAACATCACCCTTGGGAATCAAGGCATTACTCTGGCAGGGCGAAAAGCTTTACAACATGTCACAGTGGAGATCGACCAGTCGCAGAGCACCGGCTGACGCCCGGTTTTACACATGGCGTTCACGCGTACATCTACTGCCTCCGCCGTCAGACTGCGGCGAGTTCTCAGACAGCACCCTCACCCGCACAGGACGCAGAGCCTGCAGCAGAACAGACGTCCGGTGTGCAGGTGTCGTGGAAAGTGCATGTGTCATGGAAAGTGCATGTGTCATGGAAAGTACAGTTGAAATAAACTTTTAAGATAAACACTTTGAACAGCATTAAGGGCTTGGTATATGCCAGAGAAGCAGAGTTCACATCACCTATGTGCCCACACAGCTGGATCTGAATTCACTAACAATTCACTAGGAGTGGTGTGTGCACCGGGCTGTAATCAGCATTGCTAACACAGAGATCACATTGTATTGTCCAGCACAACACCTGACTAGGCTGAGGGATTCAAAAGGTCCTCCCAGTCATACTCCCTTTCGTATGCTTAGCATTCTACACTTCAGAGTGCCTTCAATTCATTTCCACAAACACGTTCTGAGCTTCTGGTATGCCAGGGCCTACACTTGGCACCCAGCAGACTTATAAGGTTAGCTCAGACCAGCATTTTGCCTTTAATGAGCTCCAGTCGGTATAGTGCTATGCAAGCAAGTGCTAAAAATACCACTTGTAAGGTTCGATAAAAAAAACACATCAAAGATATAGGAGGTGGCACGGGCATCCCAAATGAGAAAATGGCCCAGCAAGATACGGAAGGGGAATAGTTTTCAGGATGGGGGCCGGGGAGCAGGGAGATCATGAAAGGAAGGTATTCCAGAGGGAGCAACAGCACCTGCAAGGGCCCTGTCCCAGCACACGGGGCGATGTGTTTGGGGAATCAGAGATGGACCTTTTCCTCTACAGGGGAAAACATGAGGGAAAGATGTATCCTGCCAAAGTATACAACTGCCGAGGGTATTTCCCCAGGCGCTCCCTACACCGCTTGTGGGAGATGAGGCAGGTATTCGTTTCATTCAGGAGATGAGGAAACCAGAACAGAGATGGGCACCCGAGGGCTCTGTGGAAATTGTGCTTAAGCCACCTTGTGCTCTGCGGTTCCCCTTCCTGTCCAGAGCTTGGGGTTCATTCAATGAATGGTGACTTATTAAAGGACAAAGAGAACTAACTTTGCCAAGACCACCAGCCAATCAGTGACTAAGTCTAAGTTAGACTCAAGGATGTGCCAATGCTTACAAGAAAAGTTACTTTATTTCCAAACCAGGTAGAGATAACTAATAAAAATTTGGGATGGGGTGGCGGTGGGGCAGGAGTCGGGGATGGGGAGAGGGGGACTGGAAAACCAACAGTGTAAAAGGTTCAGATTCATGTGACCTCATATGTGATCAATTCTAAGAAGATAATTATCACATAATGCTTAGAAAATATTTTGCTTTACACATGTACCATAAATTACACAATCCCATACCACTGGACATCAGAGGCTACAGTTTTGTACATAAACCTAGCTATTCCTTAGAAGAAATTCCTTGAAAGAGAAATCACCAACCACAAAAGTATGTATGAGATCATGAGGGATTTTTATTTCCTTCTTTGTACTTTTAATATTTATGGATTTTCAAATAATAGGCAAAGATTTTTTTTTAGAAAAGTTTTTCTAATAGTTAAGTACACAAAAAATATTTTTTAAAAAATCACATATCCACCATCCAGAAATAATCTTTTGTCACTTTGGTTCAGGTCTTTTTTTAAAAAAAAAATTGAAATAATATATTGTGGGTAAAATTATTCCCATTCCATCTTTCTATATCTGAGGAACCAATCATTACCAGCTAGTTTGTGTCTTTTATATTTTACAAACTCACATCCCACATCTATAAAAATCTAGAAAACTTTTTGCATGTATATTTTTAAAAATATAAATTAAACTCTAGCTCCAATGTTATGTTCTTGAGATCAATCTATGTTATCCTCTATAACTACAGTTTATTCCTTTATTTCTGACATAGTATTGGTCTAAATATGCCACCTTTTATTTATGTAGCCACTTATAGACATTTATGTTGTTTCCAATTTTTCTCTAGAAATATAAATTCAGTAATAACGATCATTATATTTGTCTTTTGGGGGTATGGCAGAAATTTCTGAATATAACATTATAAATAAAAATAATATTTAAGATGAAACTGTATTAAGAAGGTAACATGGAAACAGTGGCTCAGTTAGTGCCTCTCACTATGAATGTTACAATCTATTGACATTTATACTACACCACAGTAATATTTGTCGTCTCAAAACAAAAACAACAACAACAACAACAACAAAAACAATCCTCTACATCCCAAACAGTAATTGAATGGTCTGGTAGATTAAACTTGGGTCTGACAGATTAGAAGCTCTATTCTCATTGTTCCAATCATACTTCCTAAAGAAAATGTCAACTAAAATTCATATGCCACTGACATTACCAAAACGCCATTTTAATACAGTACTTCAATGCTGGTACAGCCATCGGTTTACCTCCAATGAGTACAAAATGCACGGGTTTCATGGACACTTGCCTGGAATGACCAGTTTCCACTGTAACTGAACATCTCTACTAGTCTCTACAACGAGCTCTGCCTTCCATGATCTTAAATGGGAAAAACCCTTGGCTACCTCACCCAGCACAGAGGGAAAGCATCTTTATAAGCTGCCCTCGAGCAGCATTAAGTGTCCCTAAAATAAGCTACGTGTGCTGAGCATGACATGTTTAGAGTCTGGAGGAAGAGGAATACTCGGCAGATAAGAACAATGTGGTATCAACCTGTAGAGGAAGCAAAAACAGCACCCGGAGGGCTGTTCAAGGACCAGTCCCCGCAGAGAAATTCAAACCATGTGTTGCTTCTTTTTCTTTTCCTCACTCCTACACAAGCCTGCTATGTCTTAAAAAGATAGCATCTATATTACCAACTGCTATTTTCACAAACATCAATAAAGGCTCCTCCTACCACACCATAAACTCTATCCCACGTTAACAACCAGCCCCTCATCTCCATTCCATTCAGAGCAAAAGCGAAGCTCCCCATCAAAAAAAAAAAAAAAAAAAAAAAAGTACAGTCCCGCAGATTTATGGGCGCTGATTTAAATCTATGAGCAGGAATGCTATCTGGTCAAAGGAGAGAAGAGGATATGGAACAAAAGGTTGCATTCAAAGGGAGTGAAGGCAAAAACACACCAAGATTCCTTTCTGGAAGGCAGGAATTTCTCCCCAAGGAAGGGCAGCTTCACAACATACCCCCACTGCTCAGGCACCCACAGGTGAGGGCCAGCAACCTCCATGGGGCCCTGGGCAAGGAGCCCTCCTCTCTACCTCTGTGTCTGCCAAACTGATTAATATTGGGAGCCTCGACTCCCCAGTCAGTGGGGCTCTGAGCATCCTGTCTGTGGCCTCATTTAACACTGCTCTTGGCCTGTTAAACCTGGCAAGTAGCAGATGAAAAGTGAATTTCAAACCCTAGCCAACTTCTTGGTGGGACAGGATGATAAAAGCCAGAATGTGGTGGACGTGTTAGGACTCACTGACTTGGGGAACATGAACAAGCAGCTCTAGCATCAGGGATTCCAGAAAGGAGGCCAGACATTTTCAATAACAAAGTACTTGGGGCATGTTCTGCTTTCAGAGGCCCGGAGTTGGGATGGGTTGAGTTCCAGCCTCTCGGTACCATAACCTCGATCTTTCATAAGCCTGCACACTTCATCCGGGATGAGGTGAATGTGCAATGGCTGAACTCAACACAGAAGAAGGAGGCCACATTGGTTGAAACTTGTATTTGGAGGGCGGTGGGGGGGAATAAATTAAACAAACAAACAAAAAACACACAAACAACAACAAAAAACATTTTAAATAAAGCAATGTTTCACCCATCAATAGGCAACAGAGGGAATGTTAATAGCATCTTAAAATTTAAGACAAACATTATGTATTTTAGACAGTCAAATAAATAATGAATACAAAATATAAACACAAGAAGAATGTATTATGCCTTTTCCATGGTATCCTGAACCAATGCGGGCAACTAGCTAGTATCCTAAGTCACAAAGAAGAAAAGGAGTCAAGAAAGATGCTCTGGCATTTACTCAATCGGCTAATATTAGGAGCATATAAATTCTTTTCGGGGGGGGGGGGCGGGCAGAAAAGAGCAGTAATTTTATTAAAAGTAAAAAGTATCCCTTCCTGCAAGAGGAAATAAGGCTCTCAGACTACAAGTGAAGAGTAAAGAAAAAGATGTATTATGAAGCCTAATCATTGCTTTTTAAAAAATGTTTTTATTGATTTCAGAGAGGCTCCCCATTAGGATCGAGCCTGCAACCCAGGCATGTCCCCTTAAACTGGGAATCAAACCTTGGACCCTTCAGTCCACAGGCCAACGCTCTACCCACTGAGTCAAATCGGAGAGAGCTGATCAGTGCAGTGCTTTTTTATTGTATTTACCTAATGTAATGACTGGTTGTTCTAGACCAGTGGTTCTCAACCTTTCTAATGCCGTGACCCTTTAATACAGTTCCTCATGTTGTGGTGACCCCCATCCATACTTCATAACTGTAATTTTGCTATTGTTATGAATTATAATGTAAATACCTGTGTTTTCCGATGGTCTTAGGCGACCCCTGTGAAAGTGTCGTTTGATCCCAAAGGGGTCGAGAACCACAGGTTGAGAACCACTGTTCTAGACTTTCCTTAAAATGGACTGTCCATCTAGTAGATGCAGGAATTTACTCGTCTAATATAGTCCAGAAACCCAGAGAAGCTAGAAGGATTATTGTTTTATGAACAATGGAATTGAAGCTTTTAGAGGTAACTGACCGAGGTTACACAGCTTAGTGGTCTGAGCTTCCAGTGGCCAGGAAACCTTGGGGTACAAACTTCCAGTCCCTCATGCTGAGTCTGGGGAGGCCCAACACTGGAGGCAGGTGGGCACACTGATAGGCTGCACAAAATAAATAAATTTCTAAAACTCATTACAGACTAGCAAATACGTGCTGCTGGTTTATCAAACACACACACACACACACACACACACACACACACACTGGAAATCAAGAACATTTTAAATTCTTCAAAATCATATAAAAGCATATAAAAAATCGTACTAGATGGCAGCATTGGCAGCATTCCTGGGTTGCTTGATCTGGAGTTTCAAACCATTGCTTGCTACATCATCTCAAGGGCAAGAAATTAGATGCCTGGCAGAGAATGAGAGGCTTAGCCGACAGCTAGTGACTTTGGCTTTCTTATTTCTTTACCATCTTTGCAATTATTCAGTTTTTTTCCTCTTCAACCTGAACTCTTGGTAATTTGACTTCAAATTAAATGATACTTGTCTAAGGCGACAAATTAGCAAGCATCTTGCTCAGTGATCTATCGCATTATCAGGTTATACTGACATCTTAACATGAAACCATACTGGTTAGTGATTTTATAAACTCTATTATCAAAGTTTTTAAAGGAAAATGCATAGTAAGAATGAGAGGGTTTCACAACCTGCTCCTATCAGATCCTGGTCATTAGGTAAATGATGAACAAAACTTCAGGATCTGAGATATTGAAAGTTTCAGCTTGGATAGCTTCACTGTAGCCACACATCAATTTTAGAGTTCTACTTCTTTTTTTTTTTTTTTAATACTTTTACTGATTTCAGAGAGGAAAGGAGAGGGTTAGAGAAACAGAAACATCAATGATGAGAGAGAACCACTGATCAGCTGGCTCCTAGGCATGAGCCTCTTGCAGATGCAGATCAGACCCTGTGGGTCTCTCTCCAGGCCTGATCTACAGCCTTAAAGGCAGGTGCTGATCAGGCCCTGCCTCCCTCTCTGGGCCTCTCTCCAGGCTTGATCCCCAGCTGCTGCAGTATCAGCGAGGTCCTTAGGCTTCTGCCTGACTCCAGACTGAAGGCTAACAACCTCGCTGCACCCATCTGGCCCACACACAACCCCATCCAAGGGCTGCCAGCCTTGCTATGATAGGAGCCCGTGGGCTATGGGGGAAGGACTGAGAGGTGCTCCATGCACTTCCTGGTGACCAGTTGTCCATCTAGTCATTTAGGTCATTACGACTTCTGGTCTTTTATAATGTAGATTTCCATTTTTTTAAATTTGTAGTAAAAGTATATGACATGAAATTTACCATTTTTAAGTGAGCCGTTAGTTCAGTGGCATTAAGCACATTCTCAATGTTATGTAACTTTCATCACCATCCATCTTCAGATCATTTTCCTTCTTGCAAAACTGTACCTGAAGACCCATTAACCAATAACTCCCTATTGCCCCCTCTCTCCAGTCTTTGGCAACCACCATTCTACTTTCTGTCTCTACTATGCATACATTTTACAGTTTCTTGAATTCAGAATTCATAACATCATACAAAAAACTTCTCCAGATTTCAAATACTGATTCATTACTTTGTAAACATAGTATAACAAATATTCAATTTTATTTTCAATAAAAACACGAAACATTTTAATAGTTATGTAGAATTCTGTGCATGGGCGAACAATAATTTAAGTGGATTTATGGTTTTGTTTTTATTATTAACATCACGTTCATGAACATCTTTCAATGGGCTTTTTTTTCTGTTAGCTCTGGAAGGGCACTTCCTAGAAGTGCAATTGCTGGAGCAAACTATGCACATTTTTAACATTTTTGACCAGTTGCCAAATTGCCCACCAAAAGGGTTGTTGATTTAACTTTTAGTGATGCTTCCAATATGCAGATACATTGTTCTCGATTTGGGGGGTGGGGAAGAAGGCTACAGGATTCTCAAACAATGGCCTACAGTTCTGACTAAATTATTTCTACTATACATCCTTTTTTCTTGTATTGTAAGAGACCTTTCCCACATGATCTCGGCCTGACATATAAGAAATCTCCAAAGGTCATGAACAGTCATGAAGTGAAAAATCAGATTTTCTGAAGGGGACCCTTTTTTATTTAAAAAGTTGAAGTTATGGTATGTGAACTCATGGTTAATTGTGCTCAAATTAAAATTTTTTAAAAAGCAAAAAGGCAGAGCCTTGCAGCCATTTCTACACGAAGGTCTCTCATGCAAACTGTGCTTCACAGACTCTGTGCTTTATCGACTTTCTCTGCATTAACTTGCCCGTGTCCAAAGTACTGTATTTTTCCATGTAAAGAAGCCCCTATGTATAAGATGCCCCCCACTTTTCCAACCCAAAATTAAGAAATCAATATTTTAAACATAAAACAGAACACGTTTTTATTTAGTAACTACCACAGGTAATGTTTACATACCAGTACTATCATATTATGCAGCATATCACTTTATTCAGCCTCTGTTGCATCACTACTCTCTTCTTCAGCACTATTAGCTCCAGACATACCAATGTCTTCAACTTCTATTGTAGTAGCCCTGCTGTTTTCTGAGTCACTGTCTATATATGTGAGATCATACTCAGAAACCGGTGGCATTTTCTGAGTGAACTTTGTTCATGTTCTCATGGGCAAAAATAAGTAACAATAAGGCTCATGATTGGAGGAACCCTATTTGACAAGGTATGAGCAGCTACACACCCACACAACTCCCTCCTCAGCTGACTTCCATGTATAGAACATCCCTCAATTTTCAGTTTAAGGATTTTAGAAAAACATAGCGCCTTATACATGAAAAAATATGGTGACATGACTGCTTGCACTATGTGTCTGCCATCTGAACCAGCCCTTATAAAGGAGTGCATGGAGTCCTATTTAAACCAATAAGATGAAGGCTTTCCCCATCCAATAGGAGCTGCGCCGTTCTGAAACGCTCAGAGTAGCTCTATTCTGACCAATCAGAGACCAGGGACAGAAACTTTTGTCTATTATAACCCAGCTCCTCTCTTGATGGGGAGCACACTTTCCACCAAGGACTGAAGGCTGCATTTCCCTGGGTGACATCTCAAGCACATCCAATTTTACTGCCTTACAGTAGCACTATTGAGCTGTTCTACAGCAGCGCCCTTTCTACAGAAATGCTGTATTATTGTTGAGCTGTTTGCACTAAATAAAGTTTCCTTCTTACCACGCCCCAAATTGGGGATTTCTGTTGGTGTTGAATTGGTGCCAACAACCATCAGCTGGCAGATAATCACCCTTTACTAACTCTGAAAGAAATTAGCTATGTAGGAGGAATATAAAAGAGGCAAATAAAATACACAGTTCCATCTAATTCTTATTACTAATATTTCTCAAAATCTACCCAGGAAAAGTAAATTTAATTAAAAAGAGCCGTTTTATAATACTTAAGTTATCAGAAAATTGCAACCACTTTTGCATTCAACAAAAGAAAACTGCAAAATCAACAACAATTTCTCCTTTTTAATTTTCTGTCTTGCCCATTAATTTAGCTTATTTGGAGTGGCTAAAGAAGGCCTAAAAAGAGATCTCTTCACTTCTTGGTTCTCCCTACATGCCCCAAATCTCATTTCTTAAATATAGCTAAAATCTTTCAGTTTGGGAAATTCATTATTTCATAAATTCCTTATAGAAATAAAAGTTACCTCCTTTGCTTTTCAATGCATAACATTTTTTTTAAAAAAACGGACTGCCATAAAACAGACTTAGTATTAAATGTATCTTGTTCTTTCCCCCAGCTGTGGCCAACCGAGCAACTCTTCATGAAGTAGTTTCTGAAAATCCTTGTGGTTACTTCTCCCATTTCCCCACGGCCAGTTATTCTAACATATGTTTTCATTTATAGCATTATGGATATTCTCTAGACAGTCAGTCTGTTGAAAAGAAATTAATCCCAGCAGTGAGCTATGATCCTGAATTCTCAGCAATTTCTTGTGAATTCATGGTAAGGCTATTTATGCTGAGGCTGAATATGAATGTGTAAACAGCTGACCAGGGCTAAACTATTATGCATTTGGCTTATCTGGCTTACATCTCATTCTGCATTTAGAGCAATATTGGCAGAAGAATACTTTTGTCATTAAGACTCAACACACATACAACAGGCAAAATTCTTACAATAGATTTATTATCACCTGGATAGAAGACTTACTTTTTGTTGAGCACCTACTAGGTGTCCAGAGCTATCTATTTCACATGTGCTAGCGCTAGTCATTTTGCAGGCCTACTGCTACCTCAAAAACAGAAAAGTATTATTGCCATGATTTTACAGGTAATGTAACTGCGACACCAAAGTTAAGTAGTTAGTTCAGAATCACACAATTGTTAAGAGTAGAGCTAAGTTTTGAACACTTATCTCTTGTTACAAACCCAAAGTGCTAAGACAACACAAACACCAATCACGGTGCATGGCATTATAAGATGGCTATTTGGCAATGGGGGAGGAGGACACAGTGCTTTTTAGGGATGTCCACTCACATCACCACTTTGCCCAGAAGCTCCGAGTCCCCATGAGAGGGGAATGAGATGAGGTGGTCTCAGAACACAAGTTCCTGGAATGATCACATGGAAAAAAAGGACCGAGAGTGTTATTTTCTAAATGTTCACAATGATCTGGTAAGCTACAATTTGTGTTAAGAAGAGACAAAAATGCTGATCAATTTGTTCCAAATTCCACATTGAAAGCGTGTGTGCATGTATGCTCATGGGAACACAAAAGGGATTCTGACCTCAAACCCAGAAATTCTGCCTCCACCCAATGCTGTATTCATTATAACAAACCTAAAATTCACCACATGGCTCAGTTTACATAAAAAATCTGCTGTGAACTGATAAAGGGCTATGAAGTTGAAAGGGTCAGAGCCTGGGTTTGAAATCA
>PVJN01019598.1:0-37177 GCA_004026805.1 Lasiurus borealis
GGGCGATGCTCCATCCACTGAACCAAACTGGCTTTGGCATAGCTATTCTTTTCTTCCACCTGCACCCTTTACCCTGCCCCAAGTGCCTTGTTTGATCTCAACACAAAGATCTTGCCTTTTATCACCTCACAGAAAGAAAACCTTAGAGATCAATGGGTGTGAACTTCCTCCATTTCCTGCCCCCTCTCACCTTCAAACTTGTCTGCAGCTGCACCCACTCTCACGTCCCTTTTCTGTATCTTGGTGTCCTTCCATACACCCAAGGCTAGATCCAGCCAAAAGAATTTAACTCAGTTCTCTCTTCTCAGTACTCAAAAGTGTCAGAGTCCCAACCCAAACCAGCTTAAGGAGACAAAAAGGGATCCTTTACAAGGAGGATGGCCAACTTTGTATTCTTTTTAGGAACAGCAAGATCCAGGAGCGGGTGACACCATCTGGACAATATTGTTATTCTGTGCCTCAGTTTGCTCATCTGTAACATGGGATATTAATAATCCCTACCACATAGGGTTTTTGTGAGGAAGAGAAGTCCTCAGAAACGCAGGTAACATTGTTTGCTCTTTTTCTCTGTGCAGTTGGTTTTATTCTTTTCTCTGCAGCCTTTCTATGCAAGAGAAAATGACCACCCACAATTCCTCAGCATATCAGGCCAGTTAAAACTAGGATATTTTGATCCCAGTTCTTAATAGTTGGGAGAGAGAATCCTATAGGATTGGTTTGGGTCAGTGCCTACCACTAGGCCATTTAGGTGTGGTGGGAAGAGAGGAACCTGGTAAAAATGTGGCTGTAGCAAGCCCATTCCTGAGGGTAGTTGGAGCACCACAGGGAGAAAGGAGAATTGTGAAATGGCCAGATATCCCAAAAGGTATCCATTGCAATTGGAGGATGAGGAATCCCAGTCTGCTTTATGAGTAGATGTAATATGGACAGTGAAGCTGGAACCTTCCCCTGGATATAGATAAAGGAAGGCCAAGCATTCAAGGTGTATAAGCTTAGTCCTTGTTTTATGTCTTTGAGTCCCTGGAAGTTGAAGGAAAGTAGTCTTGGAAAAGAGATCAGGGCATAACAGTGCTATTTAAGAAAAAGGACAAGAGTGGGGAATCTCTGTGAGGGATGCACAGAAGGCTCTACATCATTCTGGCCTCACCCTGTGGATTCTGTTTGTTCAGATGCCAGATCAGAGGTGTGCTGAGCGAAACCTCTGGAAACCACAATCCTAATAAGTCATGGTGTGGGGAACTCCAACCTGTTCTCACATCTGAACCCCAAGTTTGTGCGAAGAACTCTTCTGTGTAAATAGAGGAGGTGTCGGCAACACCCCTGCCTTGTGGCTTTATGTCATGGAGGCTGAATTCGTTGGGGAATTCCAGGGGTCAAGACAAAAGTGAAGATTACAGGGGAACCAGCCGTCCACCACCTGGTTGCATATAAGCAGAGTACAAACCACCTGTGGGAGCAACATTGCACTAAAGAGGAGAGGAGTCCCTCCCTCTAAAGCAGACTTGATTTCGACTTTCAGTATGAATTTTCTTATTGTGTTAAGAAACATAAATAAGAGAAGGGCTTTTGCTTCTTAATATATAATAACAATGACAACAAAAACTCTTATTCAGAGCTTATTATATACCAGGCACTACTCTAAGTGTGTTATATGTATTAATTCACTTAATCCTCATACCTTTTGAGGTAGGGACTATCATTATCCTTATTTTACAGATGAGGAGACCAAGGCACAGAGAGCTTAAGCAACTAGACTAAGGTCGCACGGCTAATAAGTGACAGAGCTGGGATTCCAACAAAGAAAATGGGTGCTCTTAAGTACTCAGAACTGCTACTCTCACTCCCGTGGTGTGCATAGGTTAGGTTCTTAATCTCTCCCCTACACCTCTCCATCTCACTATCCATTGGACACCTGTAGCCCAGGTTTGCAATGGCAGCTTTTCTGTGGTTGGCCTGCCCTCTGCTGGTTAAAGAGCTGGATTGCAGAGATGTAGACTTTAGGGAAGGGCCGGCCTTCCAGAGAAAGAGAGTGTGATCAATAGACCGGATTTCCTTTGGGTTAACTCAAGGCCTTTTGTTGACCAGAAATAAGGTCTAGGAGGCTGTGACAACTTTTACATGGGGAGTGGGAAGCTTCCTGGTCAATACAACTGCCTGTTTACAGGTTAAAAAGTTGTCTGCCTGTTTGAGTTTATCTATACACAATAGAGAGATTCGAGAGAACTCATTTGTCTAGTGTTAAAAAAAAAATTCCTAGACAAATTGATCTTTAGTAATTGCCCAAGTTTATCAACTTGTTAATAATGGATCGGCAAGATGACAAAAGCTTACGTTTTGTGTATGAAAAGGATATAGAACTTGATGGCTTATACAGCTGGGATACAGAAGACATATAAAGCAGCTGGTTTAGGGGGGAAACTTCCCTAACAAGGTAAAGGTTGCAGTTTCATTACATGTGGTAACAAAAATATCATATTTCAAGTCAGTTGTTACAGAGAAAATATAGATGAGGAGAGTTTGTGATGCCAGGAGCATAGTCTATCCATCAGAGATGAAAAATCCAATAACCTAAGGAGCAAAATGAAGATACATCTATGGCTGCCAATTGTAATGATAAGGTTTCATTTCTCAAGAATAATAACCTGACTGTCGTGAATGCATAAACCACAGACACAGCAGCAAAAAACAAGTTCTGACTTGAAACAGGCTGCTTGGCCAGGGATTGTCTCAAGCAGCAAGCATTGCAGGGAGAATACAGTTTATACCTGTAAAATTCTTTTAAAAAATTATTATTTTTTAATCTTCACCTGAAGATATATTTTGTTCATTAAATTACACATATAAATGAAATCATATGGTACATTGATTTTTAGAAAGAGTGGGAGGAATGAAGGGAAGGAAGGAGGAAGGGAGGGAGGGAGGGAGAGAGAGAGAAAGAGAAAGAGAGAGAGAGAAATATGATGTGAGAGTTATATCAATTAGTTGCCTCCTGCATGGGCCCTGACTGGAGCCGGCCGGGGTTCAAACCCACAACCCTTTGGTGTGCTGGCTGACATTCTAACCACTTAGCAACACCAGCCAGGGTCATTTTTTTTACTTAAAAAATTACTGAATTTATTGGGGTGGCATTGGTTAGTAAACTTATATAGGTTTCAGGTATACATTCTATAATACATCATCTGTATATTGTGTGGTTCATCACCCAAAGTCAATTCTCCTTCTATCACCATTTATCCCCCTATATCCTCTTCTACTTACTCCCCCCACTTCCCTATGGTAATTACCATGCTGCTGTGTCTATGAGGTTTTCTTCCTTTGCTTAATTTCTTTACCTTTTTCACCCATCCCCACAAACCCCTTTCCTTCTAATAGCTTTCAGTCTGTTCTCTGTATCTATGAGTCTGTTTCTGTTTTGTTTGTTAGCTTATTTTGTTCATTAAATTACACATATAAATGAAATCATATGGTACTTGTCTTTCTGACTGGCTTATTTCACTTAGCCTAATTCTCTCTAGGTCCATCACTGCTCTTGTAAAAGGTAAGGTTTCTTGGCTGATGCCATTTTGGGGCTCAGCCCATCTAGTCTCTAACAAAAGGGTAATATGCTAATTAGACCCGATGTCTTCTAAATGTCCTTCCTGACAAAGCCAGGGGGGTAAGGGGAATAGGGAGGGGAGCTGGCTGGGGTCCCCGGTGCCTGCTGGTGGCCAGAGGAGGGAAGCCTAAGTCCCGGGTGCTAGAGGGAAGCTGGTGCCAGCAGCCAGGGGAAGGAAGGCCTACTCTTGCATGAATTTCCATGCATCAGGTCTCTAGTCTCTCTATATAAAAGGCTAAGTGACTGTCCATCCATCCATCTGAGCATCCAACCGACTGGCCGGGACATATGTCACACACTGGCAATTTAAAAATAAAGGTTGATTTGAACATGCGCGATATATATAAAGCTCTCACTGGCGTCAATTGCATTGTGTGTTTCCATCTGTCATTGTTGATCATAAATTTGGTTGATACTATTATTATAGAGAAAAGGCAAATAGTGATATTAAAATATTTCTTCTAGTTAATTTCCTTTCAATGTGCACAAATCAATGCACTGGGCCACTAGTAAATTTATTATCCATTTAAAAAAAGGTAAGATTTCATTTTTTTAAATAGCCAAGTAGTATTCCATTGTGTATATATACTATAGCATTTTTAAAAAATATTTTTAAATTGTTTTCAGAGAGGAAGGGAGAGGGAGATAGAAACATCAATGATGAAAGAATCATTGACTGGTTGCCTTCTGCACATCCACTACTGGAGATTGAGCCCACAACCCACAACCCAGCATGTGCCCTGATGAGGAATTGAAGGTTGACCTCTTAGGTTGATGCTCAACCACTGAGCCACACCAACTGGGTTGTACTACAGATTTTTTATCCACTCATCTACTGATGAGCACTTGGGCTGCTTCCAAATCTCAGATATTGTAAACAACATTACAATGAATATAGGAGTGCATATATTCTCTCCAATTAGTATTTCAGG
Source organism: Lasiurus borealis (assembly GCA_004026805.1). Classification (NCBI taxonomy): domain Eukaryota; kingdom Metazoa; phylum Chordata; class Mammalia; order Chiroptera; family Vespertilionidae; genus Lasiurus; species Lasiurus borealis. Next base: position 4,528 of record PVJN01019598.1, read on the forward strand.
TTTCTTTGGATATAGTCCAAAAGATGGAATCATTGGGTCAAATGGCAGTTCCATTTTTAAATTTGTGAGGTAATCCATACTGCTTTCCACAGTGGCTGCACCAATTTGCATTCCCACCAACAGTGTACATAGGTTTCCTTTTCTCCACATCCTTGCCAACACTTGTTTGTTGATTTATTAATGGTAGCCATTCTGACATGTGTGAGATGATATCTCATTGTGGTTTTAATTTGCATTTCTCTGATGATTAGTAACATTGAACATCTTTTCATGACTATTGGCCACCTGTATGTCGTCTTTGGACAAGTATCTATTCAGGACCTTTGTTCATTTTTTAACTGCGTTTTAAAAAATCCTCACCCAAGGATATTTTTATTTTATAGAGAGAGGAAGAGAGAGAGAGAGAAACATAGATCAGTTGCCCTGACCAGGAATCAAACCCACAACCTTTTGGTGCATGGGACAACTAGCTGAGCCATCCAACCAGAGACATTATTTTCTAAAATATCTTTCTAAGGTTTAAAAAAAGAGGGTAAGAAGAAATAATAAGGGATTAGAGTCATTATATTGGCATCATTTCTAATGAAGATCTTACCAACATGTTCTCAAGTATTAATCTATTCAAGGCCCTCCAAATATTTTATAGTATTTCCTTTGGTGTTCTGAAATTCATGGATAATACAATCTACTTACACAGGTATGAAAATATTAATATAAAGCTTAACATATAAAAATAAATACATTTATTATAATATATAGTAATATGTATTTCAATATTTAAATTCTTGGGTTTTACTACTGAAGACATAATGAAGCAATGAGATGCTTGCATCTACATATGTTTAATGAATAAATTTGGACTTAATAGGACTCATAAGAAGAAAAGAGATTCTATTCAAATGAAAGTAGAAGTGTGGTGGATACTAGAATAAGACCTGGTGTTAAGTAATTATAGAGAAGATATTTGTATAAACAAATTAGGGAAGTAACCTTAATTAAAGTAAGAATAATATAGCAAGTACTAGGTAGAGAAAGTGAAGGTATATACTATTGAAAATTAACTGGCTCTTCTTTTTAAGGAACATGTAATAAATTTTCCATGTTGCGTTGTAGGATGGAATAGTAAAAGAATATCTCAGAAGTCATATACTCATCTAGTTTACCTGACCACTTGTTGGAACAAACATGTAGACTCCCAGAACTTTAAGATCTTGGAAATCATGTCCTTTAAGAGTTGATGGGAAATATATAAATATTTGGAAAAAATAAGCAGTATTTTAAGAGGCTACAAGGAAGTTCTGTGGCCAACTTTTGGGGACAGTATCAGATACCAATGAAAACCAATAGGAATCTCCAAGTAAATCATTTCAATAGGTAATTTTCACAACAGGTTTCTTACCATTGTGCTGCAAATATTTTTAAATTCACATAAATTGGCAATAAACATTTTATTTTTTAAAAAATATATTTCTTTATTGATTTCAGAGAGGATGGGAGCAGGAGAGAGAGATAGAAACATCAATGATGAGAGAGAATCATCAATTGGCCGCCTCCTGCATGCTCCCCATTAGGGATCGAGCCCACAAGGCAGACATGTGCCCGTGGCGGAATCGAACCCAGGACCCTTCAGTCCACAGGCTGACGCTCTATCCACTGAGCCAAGCCGGCCAGGGCGTGCAATAAAGTATTTTAAAACTAGCCTTTATTTATAAAATCCATTGATATCCCTGCATTCATTTGTCTCTACTAATTTAATAATTCACAAAGTCTATTAGAAGGAGTCTCAGCTGCACACATTTACAACTGGGTTCACTCTTTTTTCCAGCAACCGTGCCACTGAAATGAACCCCTTTTCAACTACTTAGTTTGAAATGCTGTAACTTAATTCTTCCCACCAGTGGGTATGAAAACCCTAACTGGGTTCCGAACTTTTCATTATCAGGCTGAGTAAACCGTGTTTTGGATTCAAACTCATCATTCATTCATTCCTTCACCCATTCTCAATGAACTCTTACCTACAAATGTTGGCCAAGTGTTCCATTGGGTTCGAATGTACTAACCTCCCAGTAGTGTAAATTCAACCCTAACTTTACATCTAACCAACCAATGGCATCAAATAAAAGCAAAATTTCCAAACCAGTGTTCCTAAAGCAGAGAGAAAAAGAAAAAGAGTAACCTCTCGAGCGGCTGCGCTGCCCCTGCTTTTGACAGCCGCCAGATGCCCCGCCCCTCACGCACTCCCCGCCCCTTTCCCGTGCGTAACGCCACCTGGGCGGGCGTCCGACGTCGAGCGGAAGTGACGTCGGGCGGCCGCCGGAGGTGTCGTTGGTGTGTTGCGCTGGTAGGCCTGCGAGTAGCCTGGGTGCTGCGGGCAGGAATATAACGCCATGTCCATCGAAATCGAGTCCTCGGAGTGAGTCCTGCGCTGCGGGGTGTTGGGGCGGTGGCGGGGCCGGGAGCTGAGGGGGGTGGAGCGGAAGGTGGGTCAGGAGAGGCGCGCGCGAGGCGGAGGGGTGGAGGGGCGCTTCCTTGCCCACAAAGAAGTTCCTTGCCTCTGGCTCCCGCGGAGGCGGGTGCACAAGTACGCGGCGGACCAGATGCCCAAAGCCCAGTGGGAGGCGACGCGGGGCCGAGGGAAGGGGGATATTCCTCGAAGACCCGAGTTGCAGCCATCGCCAGCTCCTGGCGCCCCGTGACTGATCAGATTGCCCTTCCCCTCGGGGCTCCCGTCTGAAGTTCTTTCTGCACAAGACGCTGCTCTTGCGGGTCCCGTTAGAACAAGTGCGATTCGTTTCCTCTAAGGTTGCGGGGCTCCTCTGCTTTCCCCTTCGCAGCACCGAACCCAATGTTGTCACTGTTTCGCTCTCCACCCCACTGTGTGGGGCGTCTCGAGGCTCCTTTTTCTTCTATGTATAGTCCCAGCGCCTAGCATTTCGTAGAGGTTCGATCACTGCCTTTGAAATGAATGGACGATTAGCTTTTTAAAAATATATGTATTTTATTGATTTTTTACAGAGAGGAAGGGAGAGAGATAGAAAGTCAGAAACATCGATGAGAGAGAGACATCGATCAGCCGCCTCCTGCACGCCCCACAGTGGAGATGTGCCCGCAAGCAAGGTACATGCCCCCGACCGGAATCGAACCTGGGACCTTTCAGTTCTCAAGCCGACGCTCTATCCACTGAGCCGAACCGGTCTCGGCGGACGATTAGCTTTTTTATGCTCTTCCTGGAGCTGGATTTTTGGTTAGCCTGTGAGCTCTTGGTAGCCACAAAAAGAGAATCTGGAGATTTGGCCAGGAGAATGACAGATGGGGCGGGGGGGTGGGGGGGAGCAGTCCTAATGAGTGACTAGAAGTGTTTAGTGAACTTTTCCAGGACAGCCTCCTTCACCTTGCCCTTGCCAACACTTAACAGCTAAATCATCAGACATAACATTGGTGTTTTGAGTGTGAGTAAGGGAGAGGGCTTGTTCTGAAGACCTGCCATAGGAGGAAAGGAAGCTTATTTAGTCCACACATACTGAATTCTGTTGTTCTAGACTTGTGGTGATACAGTAGTGAACAAAACAGACAAAAATCCTTGCCCTTACAGAATATACGTGTCTTCCCATTGCCCCCCCCCCAAAACCCCACTCCCATTCACGCCCTCACCCCCTAGTGTCTTGCGTCCATTAGTTATGCTTAAATGCATGCATACAAGTCCTTACCTACTCCACCTTTCCCCTAACCTTCCCACTGTAATTTGACAGTCTTGTTTGATGCTTTACTGCCTCTGAATCGTTTTGTTTATCAGTTTATAATGTTCTTTATTATCCATAAACGAATGAGATCATGTGGTGTTTTTCTTTCATTGACTGGCTTATTTCACTTAGCATAATGCTCTCCCGTTCCGTCCAGATTGCTGTAAATGGTAAGAATTCCTTCTTTTTATGGCAGCATAGTATTCCATTGTGTAGATGTACCATAGTTTTCTGATCCACTCATCTGCTGAAGGGGCCCTAGGCTGTTTCCAAATCTTAGCTATGGTAAATTGTGCTGCTGTGAACATAGGGGTGCATATATTCTTTCTGATTGATGTTTCTAGTTTCTTAGGATATATTCCTAAGGAGTGGGATTACTGGGTCAAATGGGAATTCCATTTTTAGTTTTTTGAGGAAACTGAGACTATAGGTCCTCTCTATCCTGTGCTTAGATTCTGCTTTCCCTGTGGCACTCAATACTGGTTTGTGGGAGTGGGGCTGCCCCAGAGCTGGTTCTCTGACGGTCACTCCCTGCTCTGATCCCCAGGTTCCCGAAAAACAACTTTCCCCTGCAATCTCTCAGGATGTCCCAACTGGATGATCCTATGTATTGGGTTTAGCAATCAGAAGCAAGGATCTGAAGAGGAAAGAGTGCAGGTCTGCGCAGTTCCCCTTTCCCGCACTTGTCCAAGCAGCCAGCACACTTTAATAGCTCCCAAGCTGTCCTTCTGCGTCAGATCAAAATGGGTTGCTTTCTAGAGATCCTCTCTGTTAGCAGCTCTGAGGGCCCCCTTCCACATTCACAGATCACGCTCTGCCAATAGCCACGGATTTCTCTAGGTGGAGATTTCCCCTGGTCCTCTCTGTCCTGCAGGACCAGAGACCTCACCTTATCCCAGATGAAATCTGTCCTTTCTGTGTGGAGTGTAGAACTCCTTTGAATTCGCATGTTTGTGCCAATTGGCGACCGGTGTTCTGGGGCTTGCAGCTGTTCGGTGGGTGCCGCAGCTGTAGATTTTCAGGCTTCTGACAACATCCATTTCCCCCTTCAAGATGTCGTGGTCTCTGCATCTGAATTGGTGGCTCTGGGAGAAAAACCCAGCAGCAGTGGGGGCTGCCCAGTCAGGGGATCCCTGTCCAGCAATCCCCCACCTTCTCCTGGAGTATGGCTGTCCCTTAACTCGCCAGCAAACACTCGCGGTGTGACCCTCAGCTGTTCTCTCTGTCTGCTCAGGGACAAGGCTCGGGACACGTCTGTCTATTCCGCCACCATTTTTTAAATTTTCTGATTGGAGGTTTGATCCCCAACTCCAGTGGGTGCTGCTGGACGTACGTGTGAGAGGCAACCAATTGATCTGTCTTTCCCATCCTCCTTCCTCTCCCCCCCTCTATCCCTTCCACTTTCTCTAAATATCAATGGAAAATATCCTCAGGTGAGGATTTAAAAAAAATTTTTTTAAAAGAATGGCACTTGGTATATTGTAAACTAAGCATGTCACACTCAAAGGCCAGTGGTCGGCAAACTGCAGCTTGCAAGCCACAGTTTGCTGCTCTGTTGACTAATGAGTTTGCCGACCACTGTTAAAGGCCAACAGGCCAAATAAACAAGTTTACATTTATGTGGGCCGCAAAAAAAAACAAAAGCTTCTATTTTCATAGAAATGTAGGCTTATTTCAATAGAGTCATACTGAATATAAAGGGCTGAAACAAATCAGTAACTGTTAACATAAAATAATAGAACATTTTAATAAAAATTAATATTTTTTCTTGAATATTAACTTACTAGACACTAAATAATTGCACAAATTAGTAAGTGTAATGCAAGTACCTATTTTTCTTGTTCTCCGAAAGTGAAATATTTCCTGTTGCACACACCAAACAAGTCAGCACAAAACATATGATGGGGTATTCGGCTAAAATATTCGCTGCCAGTATTAGTGGAGAGAAATGGCATGCCTATGCATAAGGCGTGTAAGGAGAACGAATGCAACATGATTATGTAAAGTAATCAGTCATTATCGAACATTGTGGTTTGTTATTAATAATTATGTATACCAGGATATTGTAAAAATTAAATTACGAAATTTTTATTAAAAACGTTCCTTACATGCTGTTATGTTGGCTGAGCTGCAAAAGTATTTGTTGTAGTTAACATGCGGCCCGTGGGCCGAGAGTTTGACATGCTTGCTGTAAACATATAATAAACATTGGTTATTATTTTTCCCCAGAGAGAATTGACTAAATTCCAATCTGAAACTCCTTCCCCAATTTCACCCTTTATACTAGTTCTGTTCAGTAGAAATACAGTGAATCATTTATAAAGAAAGAGAATGAAAATAGTGTATCACAACATCACACAGTGAACTTTTACAGTACATATTAACCAGATTCTTCACTGAACTCTAACTCCAGATCAAGAAGTTTTAACTATAACCATATTTTACTAAAACATTTATAAGTTTTCTGTCACATGTTGAAAATAGATGCTTATTTCAATATTTGGCAATTACCTGACTCCTCTTTTCCTTTGGAAACTGAGTTTATAATGTTTTTATTTCACTTCTCCTGAAAATTTGGTAATAGAGGCAGTAGGTAGTGTTATTTTTGCAAATGAGGACATGTAGATTTGCTTTATTTTTGTATACAGTATAGCTCACCTTGTTTGTGTTCAACAAATCCTTAAGAAAATCTCAATTCACATGTTTTGGTTTTCATTTAAAAAATGGACCAAATAATCCTAATAAGAATTTAGAGTACCTGTGTTAATGACCAGACTAAGTTTAAATGTTTCACTAAATTGTGCAACAATGTAATTGTATAAATTAATAAGAAACTTGACATAATAAAAAGATCTCTGGCCTTGGGAGTAAGAGAGTTACTTTGTATCAACTCCCTTTCTAGTTGACGGTGAGACATTAGGCAAATCATTTCCCCCCTGAACCTCAGTTCTCCTATTTCTGAGATGGAGATAGGATGGGATGAGCCCCAGAGTCCCCTGTTACTTAGATTCTGTGATTTGGGGCATGCTTTTCTCATATGATAAAGAAATGAAAAGTGGGTAGTGAAAGGACGATGGTTGAGTAGGAGAAATAAGCTGGGATGGACTTTTATTTTATAGCCTCTCTGATGAGTAGGATCCCTGAACTGGATGACTTGCTTTCTTTTTTCAGTGTGATCCGGCTTATCATGCAGTACCTGAAGGAGAACAGTTTACACCGGGCATTAGCCACATTACAGGAAGAGACTACTGTGTCTCTGAATACCGTGGACAGCATTGAGAGTTTTGTGGCTGACATTAATAGCGGCCACTGGGACACTGTTTTACAGGCTATACAGTCTCTGAAATTGCCAGACAAAACCCTCATTGACCTCTATGAACAGGTAAGAGTGGAAGTGATGCTGATTCCCATGAGTTGGTTTATTGTGGGACCCCTGACTGAGAAGCATTAGTGAGCATTCCTTCAAGCACTATAGGGCTGGAATAGACCTTAAAATGTATACTGTCAAGGTTCAAATGCTACTTTGTATTTTTTTCTCTCTTCTTGGAAAAGTCAAGAATTTCCCAAATTGAAAGTGTTTCTGAAGTGATCATTAAATGTTCTGACACCGACCATTCTGAAACCAAGTAGTGTACTGCAAAAACAGTTCTAGCACTAACCACCCAAAGTTAGCACAGACCCCGTAAGTTAAGGACTCAGTTCTCTATAAGATTGCCCTTCAGACACCAGTTGTACTTTGGGATCTCATGCCACCCACATTCCTGACTAACCCCTTCCTATGACCCCTTCAATTGATAATTCACGAGAATGAGTTGGAATGCACTATACTTATTATTGCAATTTTATTATCAAGGATGCAGATTGGAACCAGCCAAAAGAAGTGACACATAGGATGAGGTCTGGGAAGGTCCTGAACACAGAGCTTCCAATGTTGTCTCCCCATGGACTCAGTGTCTTTCTTACCTGGCATATTATTGTTCACCAACCAGGAAGCTCCATTGGGGTTTCATTCAGTCTTCAGTTCCTTTGAGATTGGGCTAGCTCACAGCCTCAACCCTACAATCCATGGTAACATAACCAGCCCTCATCCTGAGCTGTCTTATTAGCGCAAACTTAGGTGTGATGTAGGGGGCTCTTTAATAACAAAGATACTCCTATCACTGGCAAACATTGAGGGTTTTTAGAAGCTCCATGCCAGGAATCCAGGACAAAAATCATACAATTATGTATTATACAACAGAACAGAGTGGAGTTCTAGGGACATAAGGATGTAGCATTGTTTGTAAAAATAAGGTAGTTGGTTTGTTTCTTTACAATCTACCTGAGTTCAGTAATTTCTCAAAGAAAATTTTGGTACCTGAAGAAAGGTTTCTCTGAAGCTCATGGAGATATTCCCATCTTTAGTTTTCTTCAGCATATGTAGTCTGAACAAATCTCTTCTAAGAGGAGAAGAGATTGGTCGATGAAAATGGAGGGTGGAAGTTGAAAGATTGCAGTTACTACTTAAATTACTTCTGTTGTCCGCCTGAAAAGGAGAGAGGGTATTTCCCAATATAAGAATCATTTTAACAGGCCATTTCTGCATAAGAAATTATACTGAAAAAAGAAGTATTTTGAGAATGCATTGAAACAGCTATTTTCTTTTATTTGTACAGGTTGTTCTGGAATTGATAGAACTCCGTGAATTGGGGGCTGCCAGGTCTCTTTTGAGACAGACTGACCCTATGATCATGTTAAAACAAACACAGCCAGAGCGGTATATTCATCTGGAGAACCTCTTGGCCAGGTCTTATTTTGATCCTCGAGAGGTATGACTGTGATAACAAAAAAAATTGTTAATTTTTGCAAGCATGCAATAGTGTAATCTTTTGAAACCATTTAATTGGGTTGTTTTGGGGATTTTTATTTTAATTTTCAATATACTTTTCCATTTATATATGTTTGTTGAAATTTGCATACTTTGTTTAGTTTTCTGAGTATTGAAGGGTTTCCCTTCCAAACATACCACATTTTAGAGGCTTGTGTGTCAGTCAAGAAGCAGAACATTTATTCTGATATCATTTCCTCATTAGCCCAAGTACTTGTCTGGCCCTGCAGGGCTTCCTGACTGCTGGCATATTCTCCCTGCATTTGTGTCCCTTGCCCCTGACAATTGTACTTTCTTCCGGTTCTTGGAAGCTCATGCTTTCATTTCTCAGCCGATTATGTTTACTGGTAGGGCATGGTGACTGATCTTTTATTTCCCCCAAACCTTTTTTTGTGTATACTTTCATTCTTTCTCAACCAGCCTTTACTAGTCTAAATGGGATGAAGAAGAATAGATATTAGATAATGGAAAGTTAGAAACCATGAGGATTAAGGGTTACCAAGACAGGATCAATGTTAGAAGCAGTGAAGAACTTCTGTGCTAGGGTCATTTGACTGAAAAAAATTACCGAAGAATATAAAAGAATCCTTGGCTGTGCAGATTTTTCAAAAACTGGAAAACAACACTGGCTTTGACATAGTTTACTTGGACTCCTTTGAGAAATAACAATGTGGATTGTTTGACCTCAATTTTCTTCCAGCTCATACTTTTGAACTGCAAGTAGACAGAATTGGGAAGTCATTTTTGAAAATGAATGGATTTAATTAATAGCCTGTTCAACTGGGTAGTTTCTTTTCATGTTTTCCATTTTGAGTGTTTCTGCCTGATGATTATTGTGTAATTTTAAAAAAATAAGTAGTCATATATTGTAACCATTTCTTGGAAATGATGCTACCCCCTTTACTTTTTCAGGCATACCCAGATGGAAGTAGCAAAGAGAAGAGAAGAGCAGCAATTGCTCAGGCCTTAGCTGGGGAAGTCAGTGTGGTGCCTCCATCTCGTCTTATGGCATTGCTAGGGCAGGTAATTAAAGTTTGTGGAACTGAAATTACCCTTTATAAAAACTACATGTACAAGCTAAAGAAATCAGACATCCTATGTATTGATAACTATCTGTGAAGCTGTTTGTACTAATAGTTATGCCATGCCATCCTCATCTTATAGATGAGTGGTTAAGAGCATAAGCTCTATGCCCAGCTGGTATTGCTCAGTGGTTGAGTGTTGACCTATGAACCAGGAGGTCATGTTTTAGTTCCCTATCAGGGCCCAAGTCCAGATTTCAGACTTGATCCCCAGTGTGGGGCATGCAGGTAGCCGATCAGTGACTCTCTCTCATCATTGATGTTTCTATCTTTCTCTCCCTTCCCTTCCTCTCTGAAATCAATAAAAATATATTAAAAAAAAAGAAGAAGAAGAGCATAGCTCGAGTCAGAACTAAGGTGACCATAGAATTTAACATTTCATGTAGGATAACTTAAGGGCACTCTTGATCGTAGAATCATTTTGATACCTGGCACAAGACTATCTGTTGACGGCCAACGCAACAACAGTGCAAGAGATTGATCCTATTATTTATAAGAATTCAATAGTTAATGGAAATGTCACCAAACCTAGGAATAGAGAAGAATTATTCACCTTATGGTTTGTGGTGCTTGCTTTAGAATGGAGGGAATGGTCAGCTCAGAGTTTTCACTCACGTTTTATACAGCATAATTTCAGATAGATTGAAAGTTATATATTTAGTAGATAATATAATGTATTAAACCTCCTGCTAGGGAAGGACTTCCTATGATTAGGGAGTAAACATCTAGGTAAAGGTTAACAAATTTAGTCACTTAAGAGTTCAACATAAGATAAAAAGAAAGCTATAAGGATGTCATTTTAAAAAAAAAGGGCACCTCTAGCTGGTTTGGCCCAGCAGATAGCAGGAGGCAGCTGATCAATGATTGTCTCCCATCATTTGTTTCTATCTCTCTCTCCCTCTCCCTTCCTCTCTGAAATCAATAAAAATAAGTTTAAAAAAAAGGCAGATTGGAGAAAAAAAATCTTTTTGGTAAACATAAATAACAAATAACTTGATCACATTAAAAGCTCACAAATTATTAATAAGAGACCTGACTAAAGCAGGGTATAACTTTTCACTCATTAAATTAGCAGAGTTTTAAAATGATATCCAAACAGTTGAGTTTTCTTTCTTATTTTTTTTAATCCTCATTCGAGAATGTTTTTCCATTGATTTTTAGAGAGAATGGAAGGGAGGGAGAAGGGGATGAGGAGAGAGATTCAAGACAGACGTTAACCAGTCGTCTTCCGCATGTGCCCTGAGCTGGGCCAAGGACCAAACTGCAACTGAGGTCCACATGCCCTTGACTGGGAATTGAATCTGAGACTCTTTGGTCTACAGGCTGTTGCTCTAACAACCACTGAGCAAAACTGGCCAGGGTGAGTTTTCTTGATATAACTAAAGGGGGAAAAATAAATGTTGTGCCTCTCATATAGATGTGACATATTATTTTGTGGTGTCCTTTTAGCAACTCTAAGAATTAGGCTTTTACTTCTTTCAGTTCATGAAATTGGGAATCAGAATAACATTGGGCAAATGATCAGGCCTAGGGCCATCTGTTTTTTATTCCATGACTTTTTCATTCATAATGTACAAGCTAAAGAAATCAGACATCCTAAGTATTGATAGGGTGTCTAATTTCTTTAAGGGGGGCTGCCAGGTAGGTCTCTTCTGAGACAGACTTGACCCTATGATAATGTTAAATCGGGGCCCATCTTATGGCTGGTTCTTGTTTATTTTCTTTTAATCTGAGACTTTTTTAGGAAAAAGCACAATCAAGTAATTGCAGTAGTTGTGAATGCTGTTGAAGTTGTGACTTTTTGGGAAAATAGTTTGTCATGGTATGTTGGGAGGCTTCTTTTTTGATTCAGTAATTTCTATTCTGGGAATCAATTCTAAGGTGGGAGTAATCCCAAAATAGAAAAAGCTTTATGTTCAAAGATGTTCATTGCAGCATTATTTAGATGAGTAAAAAATTGGAAATGTGTAAATGCCCATTAATAAATATATTAGTTAAATAAACTGTTAAAATCCAGGATAGCAGAAACTGCTTTGGCTTAGTGGATAGAGCATCTGCCTGTAGACTGAAAGGTCCCAGGTTGGATTCTGGTCAAGGGCATGTACCTTGGTTGTGGGCACATCCCCAGTAGGGAGTGTGCAGGAGGCAGCTGATCGATGTTTCTAACTCTCTATCCCTCTCTGTGGGAGCCCTTTTCCACGTACAGCGTGGTTCAGGGTTCCTGTTCAGGGTTCGGGTTCTGGAGGAGGCCAAAGGCAAATGAAAAGAGAGACTAGAAAAGCATTAATTTGGTGATATTGGGGGCCAGGCGGGAGCCTTCCTCTAGTGGAAAGGACTACTCCTTGCTCTGGCCTTTTTCTCCCTTTTATTAAGGCTTTGGGACACACCCATAGCCTTTAGGCAGGAAATTACAAGGACAGAAATTCACATGAAACAAACAGGTAGAAGCTGCTTCAGCTAATAATGTTTCAACTAAACAGTGAGTGATTAGCTCTGACCTTTCAGGGCAATTAAGGTTGACCAGCCTTCTGGTCTCCTGTCCACATCTTTCTATTAGTGAGACAATGTTTGGTTTCCGTAAAAATATACATATATATATAAAATCCAGGATATATTTTACAGCTATTGAAATGATAATTATGGCATAGCATGATCGGATGTTAGGTGAAAACGAAGAATATAAAACTTGACCTATAATATAATTAGAGCTACATTAATTAAATACATGGGTAAAGGGGAACACTAGAAGGTAATATATAAAATGTAACAGTGGCTGTGTCCGGATGTTAGAACTATAGGAGATTGTTGTTTTCCGATTTTTATTTACAATGAAAGAGTCACACCTATAAGAAAACATGTGGAAAGATGAACCTGTTGGCTCTTAGAGCTCCCTCCACCCTGAGCTCAGCCTGAGTTCCTAGGACACACAGAGCAACATAGATTATGCTGTGTTTAGCTGGTTGGGTCTGGATGGCTCAGTTTCCTGTGAACCTCATTCTTTCACACTGGGCTTTGAGCAATCAGGATCAGATTAAAAGCACCTGAGTGGCCGAAACTGGTTTGGCTCATTGGATAGAGCGTCGGCCTGCAGACTCAAGGGTCCCACGTTCGATTCCAGTCAAGGGCATGTACCTTGGTTGCAGGCACATCCCCAGTAGGGGGTGTGCAGGAGGCAGCTGATCGATGCCTCTCTCTCATCGATGTTTCTAACTCTCTATTCCTCTCCCTTCCTCTCTGTAAAAAATAAAATATATTAAAAAAAAACACAAAAAACACCTGAGTGGATTACTATACATTTCTTTTCTCATAGGCACTGAAGTGGCAGCAACACCAGGGGTTGCTTCCTCCTGGCATGACCATAGATTTGTTCCGAGGTAAAGCAGCTGTCAAAGATGTGGAAGAAGAAAAGTTTCCTACACAGCTGAGCAGGCATATTAAGGTAGGATCCTTTGACACTCAGCGGGTTGGTAATCATCTATTGAGGACTCAGCATGTGCTTTCTCAGTCAGGCCCTGTGGTAGGCGCTTGAGTTAGAAAGCAGAATTCATTCTCCAGCTCTGATAACATTCAGGGTTGCTGTTAGTGACCACGGGGTCCTGTGGCCTGGCAGTGGCATACCTCAGTTGTATAACCAAGTGGACATACATTTGACATTTGGCCCGTCATCTGCCTTTGCACTTTCTCCTCAGAAGCCTGCATTTGGAAGAATGATTAGTTCTTTGGTTAAACCTGGGACTATGAACTTTTAATGTATTTGTCTTGTTCAACATTTGTGTGTTTCCCTGCTGCATGTCAGCCAAAGTACCAGGCACCGATTGTAAAGTGGCTTTTGTGGTATTTGAGGAAAATAATTTATTATCTTATGGCTGGTTCTTGTTTATTTCCTTTTAATATAAGACTTTCCTAGGAAAAAGCACAATCAAATAATTGCAGCAGTTTCCAGAATTACAAGTATATTTGTTATTTTAGCATCTTCTTTATATTATAGTTTTTGGGTTTGTGCTCTCATTGAATTTATGGATTTTAAAATAATTCATATTCCTCAAATCTTTTGACTTCAGCTTAGTGCATTGAATTAGTCTTTTCTGGGTTATATGTTTTGACTTGCATTCAAAGATGATTTTGAGCAGTATTTTTACCCTAGTTGAAGCCTTGGGACAAATATAAATCTATTATAATTATGCAGCTGGGCAAGATTTTTGTTACAAACACTTCCAATTTTTGGCATTTAAATTGAAATTCATAAAAGGGCACATGCTCGGGTTGCAGAGCTTTTTTCTGTTATTATCTAATGTTTTGTAGTTCTTGTCTGTTATTAGGAGCATGATTACTGTTAAGTGCTCAGGATACATTGCCCAGATAAAAAGTCTCTATTAGATTTAATTAGTTCTCCTAGAGTTAGTCACCTCCACATTATCACTTGATTAAGTGAAGGTCATGTAAAGAAACAGTGATAGAAAATTAATTTACAAAACAGTATATGAAAGCTGACATTTATTTTATAAAAATGACTTTTTTTCTCAGATGCTCAACAGGAACATATGCCATATTAAGTTGAGTGTGAAAGTCATGCTAATTGTGGCTGACTGGTAAAAGCTTATTGTTTGGGTTATAGGATTATTTGTTCTAAGGCCCATTATAAAATATATATATTTTATTTTTCTTTGAAAATGTCAACTTCACATTAAAAAAATTAGCTTCAGCTGACAGTCTAGACATAAAACTGGTCAGAAAAAAATATATCCTTAACCTTCTGGTCTCCAGGTTCAGAAATGTCTCTTCAATGCCCCATTAGAATAAACTAAGCTATGACTTTATGCTAGGGCAGGGTTTCCCAAAAGGTTAAAACGGGAATTGTTTTAAGGCCACTAGATAAAAACGTATCTGTTTCATTGTTTCATTTGAAACAGTTTGGTCAGAAATCACATGTGGAGTGTGCTCGATTTTCTCCAGATGGTCAGTATTTGGTCACTGGGTCTGTTGATGGATTCATTGAAGTATGGAACTTCACAACTGGAAAAATCAGGAAGGTAAAGTATTTAAAATATATTAACTTTTCTAGTGAAAGAAATTACTATTGTTATTTTTAAATTATCTGTTATTTATACACTATTTTTTTTAAACTTATTTTTATCTATTTCAGAGCTGGAGAGAGAGGGGGAGAGAGAGTAGAGAGAAAGAAATATCAATGATGAGAGAGAGTCATTGATTGGCTGCCTTCTGCCTTCTGCACACCCCACATTGGGGATTGGGCCAGCAATCCAGACATGTGCCCTGACCAGGAATCAAATCATTACCTCCTGGTTCATAGGTTGATGCTCAACCACTGAGCCATGCTGGCTTGGCTATTTATACACTTTAAACTTATTTTTTGACTGGGTGATATGTACATCTGATACAATATTTTATGAAACAGAAAATTTGTTCAGTAAAAGATCATGCTACTACCCTTGTCCCTCAGCTGGTCAGTTCCTTTCCTTGGTCCAGCCAGGTTACCATTTTCTTGTGTAACCTTCCTGGAATATTCTAAAAAGCAGTTACTTTTTATTCCCAATCTAACTTAATTGTAGTACTAAATGTGCTTCTCTTATTATGAGTGAGAAATGTCTTTTTATATGTGAAAAATCACTAATATTTTCTATTCTGTGAAGTTTGTTCATATCCTTTGCCTTTTTTTTTTTTTTTTTTTTTTTTTTTTTTTTTTTTTTTTTTTTTTTTTTTTTTTTTTTTTTTTTTTTTTTTTTTTTTTTTTTTTTTTTTTTTTTTTTAGTTTATCTTTTGAAAATATTTTTGTTTATTTTTAGACAGAAAGGGAGAGAGGGAGAGAGAAATATCAATGTGAGATTGAAATATTGACCAGCTGCCTCCTGTACACTCCTACCAGAGATTGAACCTGCAGCCCGAGCATGTGCCCTGATTGGTAATTGAACCTGCAACTTTTTGGTGCAAGGGATGATGGCCAACCAACTGAGCCACACTGGCCAGGGCTGCCTATTTTTCTTTTGGATTGTATCTTAACTGATTTGTTGGAGCTTTTTATTTTTATTATTATTTTTAAAAATATATTTTTATTGATTTCAGAGACGAAGGGAGCAGGATATAGAAACATCAATAATGAGAGAGGATGGTTGGTTGGCTGCCTCTTGCACACCCCCTACTGGGGATTGAGCCTGCAATCTAGACATGTGCTCTGACTGGGAATCTGACCTTGACCTTCTGGTTCATAAGTTGACAATCCACTGAGCCACACTGGCCAGGTTGTTGGAGCTTTTTAAAGTTTGAGGAAATCAACCTTTGCAATCTGTATTGCAAGTATTTTTCAGTTTTGACTTTTGTCTTGATTTTGGTTTTGGTTTATAGACTTAATATCCTTATGTCATCATATATATCTATCTTTTCTTCCACAATTTCTTCTAATCTTTTTATGTTTCATTTTATGTTCAATTTTTGATCCATCTGAAATTTCTTTAGTAGATAAAATTTAATCATTTTCCCAAATAGCTACTTATTGACTTTCCACTGATTTAAATTGTAATCTTTATCATAGAATACTGAATTCTACTTGGGTAGTGAATTAATGAGTAATAGTCACTTTCTACTTTATATTTTTTATAGTTTCTCTCTTTTTTTTAAACTATGAAGCAGTCTCGGTTTATAATAAAGAAAAAATGGAGATACTTCTGTTTGAACAATAATGGATGATAAAAATAAGCATCCATGAAATGGATGATAGTTAAATATATTAGTACATTGTTTGAGGAAAAGGATCTGACAATTTGGAAAAAATATTAGTTTCTTACATTGTACCCCTACGATACATAAATTCAGATTTATTTAAGATGCACAGTATGAAACTGCACCCATGGAGACAGACAATAGTGTGGTGAAGGCCAGGGGAGGGTAGAGATGGGCAGAGATGGGGAATATAATGGGGGCATCTGTAATAATGTCAATAATAAAAAAAATTGTAGGGAAATTTTGCTTAGAAAAGATTAGTAAGCATGCTCATATTTCAGTAGCGCTAAAATTGGATGGCACAGAGAAGGTTAGCGTGGCCCCTGCACAAAGATGACATGAAAATTATAATGTTTGAACTGTGTAAAATTATTTATCCCCAGCAGTATCAGTTGTTTGTTAGGAATTTGTGTGCATGCCACTACTATTTGCTTTGGAAATTTAGAGTATGTACAGCCATTATCCTACTTTCAGTGAGTTTGTAGAGATCTGGGATAATTGGGTTTTGTGTTGTTTTGATAACAGCTTATCACTGTTTTCTTTAGGATCTTAAGTACCAGGCCCAAGATAACTTTATGATGATGGATGATGCTGTTCTCTGCATGTGTTTCAGCAGAGATACCGAAATGTTAGCAACTGGGGCTCAAGATGGAAAAATCAAGGTATGGATATATGGCACAAACTCTTGTATGCAGACATTCAGAGAATTCTGTAATGAGGGAGTGTCCTACATATGATATGATCTTGGTAACAGCTATTTATTGAGCATCAACTTGGTGCTAATCAGTTTCTTTTTTTCTTTTTAATCCTAGTAACAACTCTGTTAGTGGGCCCCAATAATTGGTATAAGGTCAGTTAGTGAGCAGTAGGTCTGAGACTTCAATTCAAATCGGCTCATACCCTTTCTGCTATACCACCATTGCTTACTCTATATGATATGTTGTAATTTGTGTTTTGTTGTTGTTGTTGTGTTTTTTTTTAGTGAATGGGATTTTTTTAGGGAATGGGGTAGTCTGCAGTTGATTAGCTATGGCTTGTATTTAATTGCTGGTAAAATGCCCTAAGCTAGGTAAAATACAGAAGTAGTCTCTGCTAAGTGAACTTAGTCTAAATTTTTGTTTTAATAATTAACAAGGAAAGAGGTTTAACTTTCAAAGGTTTCAGTTATCATTGTACTATGTAAATCAGACATATATTCAGCTATTAGCATGCACTTTAATGCTGTTTTAGTACATTAGTGAGCATTGCATCTTGCTTGGCTCTATGGACATTCTATTTATAAGTTTTTATTCTTCTCTTTTTTTTTAAATAAAGGTATGGAAAATTCAGAGTGGACAGTGTTTAAGGAGATTTGAAAGGGCACACAGTAAAGGTGTTACCTGTCTAAGCTTTTCTAAGGATAGCAGTCAAATCCTTAGTGCCTCTTTTGACCAGACAATTAGGTAAGTAAGAATCCCCAAATGCCCTTACTTGGGTTTGATGTGATGAAGCTCTGAAGGGAGGTATTAGTGATTCCTCACACTTTCATTAGGATGGTATTTTATAGAGAATAAAGTTTGGGAGATCTTATTTCCCCAGGCAGAGTACAGCTGACACAGTGCTATAATTTTGTCTACTTGAGTCTTTACCCACCTGCAGCAGAATCATGTTAGAAGGCATGTTACAAATACAGATTCCTGGGACCTAGCCAAGATCTAGAAGTCTGTCCCTGAACAGAAACCTGTGGTGGTACTGGCATATTTTCTACCACTTTCTGTGCCAACCTTTTGTTTTATTTTTGTTTGTTTGATATAGTGAAAATTATACTGCATATGTAAATGCATAGCCCTCTTTCTTCACTTGCTATTATAACAAGAGCTTCTGTAATTCATCTAAAATGCATTCAACACTTGGTCTCAACCATAATATATAAACTATTAATTGTTCTTTTCATTTCCTTTAATGTGTGATAGAATTCATGGTTTAAAATCTGGGAAGACCCTGAAGGAATTTCGTGGCCATTCTTCCTTTGTTAATGAAGCAACATTTACACAAGATGGACATTATATTATTAGTGCATCCTCTGATGGCACTGTAAAGGTTAAGTATTTGCTACTGGTTTATTTTGGGTTATCTATTCCATTTTTGCCTGTTAAGGAGTTTTCAGTGGTGGTAATGGTGATAATTGTGCTGGAGAAAACCTCCTTACTACTTATTTTAGTTATAATTGAGATGAGTCTAAGACATTAATAATATTCTGTGGGTAATTCCTATTGGCCTAAGAACCTCAAATCTCAAATCTACAAAATCAGACTTTAGCATGTTTAGGAAAAAAGGAAAGGTATGGAGTCCCCTATTTACAGTGCTTAAATTTGATCACAAAGGGCTCAGTGGCCAAATAAATAGCTATCTTTTTTGTTGCTTAGCCTCATCCCACTCCTGACCCCCACATTTAGGGTCTTCCTAGTAGCATTTATAGAGGAACAGAAGAGGTAGAGAGTTAGAACCAAGCCCTCTCTCAGATACTTATATAATGCCCTCAGCTGAAAATAACGGAGCTTCAGTATCTTAAGAGATCTATTTTAAGAGAGGGCCTCATTTTCTAGAAAAGGTAAGTCCAAGTAGTAAATTGCTGAGGATCTTGAGCCATTCCAAATTGCCTTTTGCTAGTCCTGTAGCGAAAGACCTCAACATTTTAACATAAACCCCTAAAAGTCAGACCATACTCTGAGGTTTGTTCTGGCTTGGAACTCTAACCTAAAACCTGAGGATAGGAGATATACTTTTCCTCAGGATGGATGGGGAAATACACAGAACTCTTAGTATTTTAGTCATGGGATTTTCCCTCTTTGTACTATGTATAGGACCTTACAAGATGTAAAATGCCTTTGGGAGGGAGTATAACTAGGCCTCTTTGTTTTGAGGTCTTTTCCTTTAGTTCCACAGTGGAAAGGATAAAGCATCTCACTGACTTTTTGGACAGAAAACACTAAATCCCTTTGAACTCTTGATATCTGAAATGTTCATTTCTCTGTCAGAGTGAGGAAGATAGAATATGTCAGTTACCAATTAGAGAAGAATGGTGCCGGTGGACCATTCCCAAATCAGCATGTCTTGGTCCTGGCTCTTCCAGTAACCAAACAGAGAGGGCTTGGTTCTAACTCTACCTCTTCTGTTCCTCTATAATTACAGTATTTATTAGGAAAACAAACAGTAGGGCACTAACTAGTGGGCACCTGTTTCTTTCTGTTTATGAGTATTCAGCATCAGTTTTGTGCTAAGCTCTGTTGAAGGCACAACATAGTCCATACTTTGAGGCTTTTATGCCTCATTAAGTGAGTGGTGTCCAGACAAAAGCTTATGCCATCAGTATTTGGTCCATTCCTTTTCTGAATGCATCTCGGATGTCAATAACTTTATTTTCTGAGTCAGTTTATTCTGTTTTAGTAATCTAATTTTCATTGTTTAAAAACCTCAAAACTGTAGCCCTAGCTGGTTTGGCTCAAGTGGATAGAGTATCAGCCTGCAGACTGCAGGGTCCCAGGTTCTATTCCAGTCAAGGGCACATGCCTGGCTTGCAGGCTTCATCTTCAGTAGGGGGTATGCAGGAGGTAGCTGATCAGTGATTCTTTCTCATCATTGATGTTTCTATCTCTCTCC
The DNA here is from genome assembly GCA_004026805.1 of Lasiurus borealis. NCBI lineage: Eukaryota > Metazoa > Chordata > Mammalia > Chiroptera > Vespertilionidae > Lasiurus > Lasiurus borealis. The sequence goes on from PVJN01019598.1 coordinate 24,591, forward strand.
CTCTTCCGTCCTCCCTGAAATCAATAAAAAATATATTTAAACAAACTAATTAAATAAAACCTCAAAACTGTAGAAATTCGCCAAAACCGGTTTGGCTCAGTGGATAGAGCGTCGGCCTGCGGACTGAAGGGTTCCAGGTTCGATTCCGGTCAAGGGCATGTATCCTGGTTGCGGGCACATCCCCAGTAAGGGGGTGTGCAGGAGGCGGCTGATCGATGTCTCTCTCTCATCGATGTTTCTGGCTTTCTATCCTTCTCCTTTCCTCTCTGTAAAAAATCAATAAAAATATATTAAAAAAAAAACACTGTAGAAATTCTTAGGCTTTAAATTTTTATTTTTATTTTCTTTTTGATCATAGATATGGAATATGAAGACCACAGAATGTTCAAATACCTTTAAATCTCTGGGCAGTACTGCAGGGACAGACATCACTGTCAACAGTGTGATCCTGCTTCCTAAAAACCCAGAGCACTTTGTGGTGTGCAACAGGTCAAACACAGTGGTCATCATGAACATGCAGGGGCAGGTGAGTGCTCAGGAAGTGCCTGTGGACCATTCCCAAATCAGCATGTCTTGGTCCTGGCTCTTCCAGTAACCAAATATGGGTGCATCACACCAAAAAGCATATACATTGTATTTATTTAAATGCTTATTTAAACTATATTCTTCAGCTTTTCAAAAGTTATCTCCTTACCTCAGGGCTTTTGTATATTATGTAAATTCTTTTGCATCCTTGGGGTAAATGAGGCTCTTGCCTCTGCAGAATTTCATTGAAGATTTTAAGAGTAACAATTCCTGTCAGAGTGAGGGAGATAGAATATGTCACTTACCAATTTGAAACATCTAGCTACCACATGATCTTAGATAGAATGCTAATAGGAAAAGGGCTACCATATTTTCATGATCTGTATTTGTAATCAGCACATTTGCATGGTTCTCAACGAACCTTACTTTTGTAGCACCAGGGACATTAGAAGCTTCAAGGTTGAGTCTTGAGCCCTGGGACATGTGGTGGTGCTTTTGAAATGTTGGTTTGTGCACTTGGGATTCTGCTGAGCCTGGAGAAGACTTAGGAGCTTGTGTATGGAACTCTATTCCTTTAGTCCCTATAACTAATAGAAATTAGTACTTTAAGATCCTTGTTTGAGGTGGTTGGTCTGTGGTATCTGCTGAGCCCTGCATAGTAACTATAGGTACCTACTTCCTCATTTTCAACTTGACATTTTAAAGACTTTATTAAACAAAAATAATTTTAGATTCATAAAGAAGTTGTTCATGTGTAGTCTTTCCCCAATGATAACATCTTATATAACCATAGTATAATTATCCAAATCTAGAAATTGACATTACTATAATTCTGTTAACTCAAATGCAACCATATTTGAGTTTCACCAGTTTTTATATTCATTTTGAGGCAGAAAGTAAACAGTTCATTGAAATTTCATTACATTTGTAGAATTATGTAACCACCACCATAGTTAGGCTAAAGAACTGTTCATCATCATCATCATAGCCCTGACCAGTTTGGCTCAGTGGATAGAGCGTCAGCCTGAGGACTCAAGGGTCCCAGTTTCCATTCTGGTCAAGGGCATGTACCTTGATTGCAGGCACATGCCCAGTGGGGAGTGTGCAGGAGGCAGCTGATCAGTGTTTCTCTCTCATTGATGTTTCCAACTTTCTATCCCTCTCCCTTCCTCTCTGTAAAAAAAATCAATAAAATATATATATAAAAAAAGAAGGAACTGCTCATCACTCCCAAAGAAACTTTGTCATACTACATATTTATAGTCAAACAACATTAACCATTGGTCTGTTTTCCATTATTATAATTTTGTAATTTTGAGAGTGGTGGATAAAGGAATCATATGGTATGTAACCTTTATAACCTTCGCTATTTGTTTCAGCTTGATTTGTGATGATTTTAAATGTTACATAAAAGAGAGCAAACAAAGTCTTAGAGACAGTTCCAGTCTGCATGGAGAGAGTATCTCATTCTGTTAGAAAGTGAAACTGGGGAGCATGATTCCATAAAGTATTGAGAAACAGTGGTATATTGACTTAGAAATTGTTTTATGTGTGGTAATGAATTTGATTCATGGTAAAATGGCTCAGTAAACTAAAGATCTTCAAATATTTCTCAGGCAAGAGGATTTAGCATATGATGAATGGAATTTGTGATCTAATTATACGTGTCAGTAAACCAAAGTACAAAAGAACAGTGTAAAGATGTCCAATTAAACTGCTGCTAACACAGATGTTTTGTTTTTTGCCTTGGGCTGTGATATGATCTAGATTGTCAGAAGCTTCAGCTCTGGTAAGAGAGAAGGTGGTGACTTTGTTTGCTGTGCCCTCTCTCCCCGTGGTGAATGGATTTACTGTGTGGGAGAGGACTTTGTGCTCTACTGTTTCAGCACAGTCACTGGCAAACTAGAGAGAACTCTGACAGTGAGTATTATTGACTTAAAGGCCGTTGTCTAAAGAACTTTGTTAATGCTGTGTCTTTCTGAACTCTAAACCTTTTCCTGACTGCTATCATTGTAAATTTTATCACTAAATAAAATAAAGGGTCCATAAGTAATTATAGGAATTACCTCCTCTCAAGAAAAGTCATCCTTCATTGAGCCCTCAGCTTCAAGTGGATAGGGTGGGTGTACATAAAGCAGAGAAGAAGAAAGGGAATATGTCTAGATAGCCACCTAAATTACCCATATATTCCTCAGGGACTAGGGAGTGACAGATATAGCTAGTTCTGTCCATGTCTTTACAAAGACACATTATCCTATCAGATTGATTTGATTATGTTTTAAACTGCTCATGTTGTCAGAATCACTATAAGGAGTAATTAATGTCAGCTGTTGTAATAATAACCCCCAAATTTCAGTGGCATAACACAATCAGAGTTTATTTGCTAGTAGCCCTGCCCATGAATCTGTGCACTAGTAGCTCTCTGCTCACTGCCCCACCCTCCTGTAGCTCCTTCCACCCCTCCGCCCCCCTGTAGCTCTATGCCTACTACCCCGCCCTCCTATAGCTTCCTCAACCAACCTGCTCTCCCCCATAGCTTGCTGCTCTGACCTTGTTCTGTAGCTCTCTGCTGCCCCCCCCACCCACACTCCCCTCATAGCTTGCTGCCCTGCCCCCTCCTCTAGCTCTCCATAGTCCGCCTGTAGCTTGCTACCCCACCCTCCTGCTGATCTGTGATTTGGTCATTATGTGGTAAGTTGTTACGCTTCATGGTGTAATGATCATTTGCACATTACATCTTTATTATATAGCAGTGGTTCTCAAACTTCCTAATGCCACATCCCTTTAATGCAGTTCCTCATGTTGTGGTGACCCCCCAACCATTGGCAACGAAAATAATTTTATGGTTGGGGGTCACCACAACATGAGGAATTTCATTAAAGGGACGTGGCATTAGGAAGGTTGAGAACCACTGTTACATAGGATTATATAATACTAGAAGCCCAGTGCACAAAATAGTGCATGGGTGTGATCCCTTAGCCTGAGAGGGACTGCAGGAGGTTGGCCAGCTGTGGGAGGTTGGGTGTGGAAGCTCACTGACCACCAGGAGGCAGCTCCTGCATTGAGTGTCTGCCCCCTAGTGGTCAGTGTGCATCATAGTGACCAATCATTCTGTTGTTCACTCACTTAGGCTTTTATATACATAAATGAGTTGGATAGCCCTCCTGCATCTTTTAGCAGTGCCATTTGGAATATATGGACTCTTAAGATCTTAGGAGTAAAAGCTAGGTAGAGGGCTATATTGGATGTTTTTAAGACTCACATCTGGAAGTGTGTTATATTACTTTGTTCCTCATTCATTTTTGGCTAGAATTCAGTCACATGGCCACACCCAAATGCAAGGTGGACAGAAAAAATGTAATCTCTGTGGCCCAGGAAGAAATGGTATGGTGAACATATAAAAAATTATATATGTACCCATGTTAGAGAATAATCTCTTGTCTTGTATCATTCTTGAGTGAACTTTTGGCACAATTGCCCTGGGAAACCTCCAATATGTGAGCAAAACAAGGGGAAGTGGAGAGTGTCTAGCTGAGGGGCCAGGCCAGTTGAAGTTCACTGAGTTGAAGGAATCATTTAGTCTTATCCATTGTCCTGGGACAAAGTGTTATTTACAAACTATGAAAAACAGTACAAAAAATATGAACAACAATGTAATAGTCTCATTTGAGCTTTTGGTTTGTGTGTTGCCTTAGACTTGATTCCTTTGGTGGCAAGTGGAAGCTACACTCTTATTCTCTTCCACTCAGCTCTGGAAGACTCTTCAGAATGTTGTGTTTTGGTTTTGTTTTGTTTTTAATAAAATTATATACCCTAACCCTATGTTTTACTTTTTCCAGGTCCATGAGAAGGATGTGATTGGGATTGCACATCATCCTCATCAGAACCTGATTGCTACCTACAGTGAAGATGGACTCCTAAAACTTTGGAAACCCTAATTAGTCTTTTTTCTTTAAACTAGCTTGAGAGCATGTACTTAATTGAAGACATATTCATGTGTTGCTTTTTTTTGCCAGTTTCTCTAACTTGTCTGAATTAGGCACAAGAACAATTTTGTGAAAGTTCATGTTTAAGTTAGCAGTTACCCTTTTCTACACATTTTTAAGGTATTCATTTGTCTTTCTAATTGGGACGATCATTTAATGTTTTCAATAATCTTTTACCTAGAGAATGAAATAATTGATAGTTCTAAAAAATTAAAATCCTTTGATTATTGCAATGCTGATTAAAATGTGCCTCCTTGCAGTAAACATGTAAATAAGAAACTATCCCATATTCAGTAGCTAGTCTTTTTTTTTTTTTTTTTTTTAAAGATGGTAATAAACTTTATACCTTTCTGGAGTCTTTGTTTTTAAATGTGAAAGTGCTTATCTAGTTAGCATATTAGAATCTAATGAGATGGGTGGGACATGGACATAATTATGCCTGAATCTTTTTAAAAAATATATATTTTATTGATTTTTTACAGAGAGGAAAAGAGAGGGACAGAGAGTTAGAAACATCAATGAGAGAGAGACATCGATCAGCTGCCTCTTGCATGCCCCCTACTGGGGATGTGCCTGCAACCAAGATACATGCCCTTGACTGGAATCAAACCTGGGACCCTTCAGTCTGCAGACTGATGCTCTCTATCCACTGAACCAAACTGGTTTTGGCTATGCCTGAATCTTAAATACAGTAGGAAGTCAATTTCTGGGTAGAAGAAGAAACTGTATGTGAAAAGGTTAGATGTTACATAGGATCCCATTTCACTGCCTGTACCCTTCCATTTGTTTGTTTTTTAAATTTTAAATGAATAGCTTTTTTTATTCTAAGTAAATTTTTAAAAAATCTTTATTGTTGAGAGTATTACAGATGTCCCCTCTTCTCTCCCCCATTTCCCTTCCTCCCAGTTCCTGCCCCCCTCAGGCCTTCTTCATACTACTGTGTCTATAGATGAGATCTTTGGTTAATCTCTTCCTGCCCTCCCTTCTCTCCTCTCTTGAGATTCATCAGTTTGTTCTATGCTTCCATGCCTTTTATTTTATTCACCAGTTTATTTTGTTCATCAGATTTCTTTTTCATTTATTATTAGATTCAATTGTTGATAGATATGTATGTATTGCCATTTTATTGTTCATATTTTTTTATCTCTTCTTAAATAACTAGAGGCCTGGTGAATGAAATCTGTGCCCTGAGGGGTAGAAAGGGGGCATCCCTCAGCCCAGCTTGTGCCCTCTCACAGTCTGGGACTCCTCAGGGGATGTCCGCCTGCCTGCTTAGATCTGCTCCCCACGGGGATCGGGCCTAAGCCAGCAGTCGGACATCTCTCTCACAGTTTGGGAACCCTCACTCATTACTGCCCATCTGCTCTCTCTCCTTACTGCTCAGCTTGCTGCTCCTTCCTTAGCGCTGCTGCGGAAGTCGGAGAGGCTCCTGTCACTGTCATTATGCTCGGCATTTGTGAGCCCAGCTTCTGGCTGAGCGGTGCTCTCCCTGTGGGAGCGCACTGACCATCAGGGGGCAGCTCCTGCATTGAGTTTCTGCCCCCTGGTGGTCAGTATGCATCATAGCAACCGGTCGTTCTGGTTGTTCCAACATAATGGTTCTGCCATACTGGTCACTTAGCCTTTTATTGTGTAGATACCCTTCAACATTTCATATAATACTGGTTTGGTGGTGATGAACTCCTTTAGCTTTTTCTTGTTTGTGAAGCTCTTCATCTGTCCCTCAAATCTAAATGAGAGCTTTGCTGGGTAGAGTATCTTGGTTGTAGGTCCTTATTCATCATTTGAATATTTCTTGCCATTCCTTTCTGGCCTGCAAGTTTCTGTTGAGGAATCAACTGACAGTCTTATAGGCACTTCCTTGTAGATAACTAACTGCTTTTCTCTTACTGCTTTAAGGTTCTCTGTCTTTAACTCTTGACGTTTTAATTATGATATGTCTTGTTATGGGCCTCTTGGGTTCTTGTTTGGGATTCTCTGTGCTTCCTGTACTTGAAAGTCTATTTCTTTTACCAGGTAGGGGAAGTTTCCTGTCATTATTATTCAAATAGGTTTTTAATATCTTGCTCTCTCTTCTTCTGGCACTCTCATAATTTGAATGTTGGTATGCTTGAAATTGTCCCAAGGCTCCTTACACTATATTTATTTTAATCTTCATATTTTTGATTATTTTTTCTTTTTGCTCTTCTGTAAATTATTCTTTATTTCAGTTAGTGTATGCTTAATTTCTGGACTGGTTTTTTCATGTCTTTGAAATTCTCACTAAGATCCTTTAAAGTTTCATGAAGATCCTTGAGTAACTTTATAATCATGCTTTTGAGCTCTATATCCAGTAGTTTGCTTGCTTCCATTTCTTTCATTTGTGACATGTTTCTTTGTTTCTGCATTTTGGCTGCTTCTCTGTTTGTTTTTGTGTATCAGGTAGAGCTACTATGTCTCCTGGAATTGGTAGAGTGGCCTTGTATAATAGATGTCATGTAGAGCTCAGTGGTTCAGCTTCCCCTGAGTTGGGCACTCTAGTTGTGCCCCATTGTGGACTGGGTGCACAGTCTTGTAGTTGACCCTTGATTGCTGTTGGTGTCTCTGGGAGAAGTTGATCTCCAGGCCATTTGGCTTTGAGGACCAACTATGACTACCGTGGGAGGGATGTTGTGTAAGAGGTGAGGCCCAGCTGTGAAGCAAGGCAGGCTGGTGCTTGAGCCTGGTCTTGGGCCTTTTATTGATAGGTTTGGGGAATGTTGTCACCAGCTGCAGCTTGTTTGAGAGATTTTAATAAAGTCTAAAGACTGAGCCAGGACAGCCTATTCATGTGGAAAAGCTGCTGCAAACAGATTGGGTGTAGCTGCGGATTGGATTGGTCAGGATCTCAGGGAATCAAAGGGTGGAGCTAACAGTGTGCTCCAGGCAGACTGCGACTCAGGAGGTCCCAGCACAGGAACAATGACCCCTGTGAGCACCTCTTTCTGGGAGAAAGCTGCCCGCAAGTTCCTGCCCCAATGCCAGACAGTCCAGTTACTCCCCATGTGTGTCTGGATCTCCCAGCACTGGAGCTTGGAAGAAGCAGGACTATACGTTTGTGCACAGACCCTTTAAGAGGAACACCAGGAATTCCAGCAGCCTCCATGCCACTCAGTCACAGTCACATAGTTCTGGGGACTTCTCTATCCAGCTCTGGGGCCCTGGGCTGTGAGTCCGGTGCAGAGCTGGGACCCCTTGCTCATGTGGCGTTTGCAGAGATGATCTCCCAGTTAAAAAAAAAAAAAAAAGGCACGTGGATGTTGGACCAGCCAACTCCGCCCCTCCTACCAGTCTCTGTGGTTTTTTTTCTAGTTGTAGGACTTCCATTTAGCCAGCTTTCAGGAGGTTCTGAATGATGGTGGTTCTGTATTTTATTTATAATTTTGATGTGATGGGAGGCAGTGAGTACAAGCATTTATGTATGCTGCCATCTTGGTTCTCTTTTTTCCCACTCATTCTTATTAGCTGTGCCTTCTCACATGTTCTGGCCAGTTCCAGGAAATATCATCTGAATCTTCTGGATAGCACTAGTTGCAGGACCCATTATACGAAATCAGTTTTGGCACCTCCCTTTGTTGAAGAAGGGTTTGGCATTGCAAATATGGTATTGTTCTGAAGAAAAATTGATAGAGGACCTGAGATTCAGAAAAGTTGTTTTTGCTATGTACATCATTACCTATTAGTGGAAAAAAAAGTTAAAAGCCAACAAAATTCTTGAAAGTATTTTGCATGTGGGTGTCTCTTATGTTTCAAACAAAAATGTTGGAAAGATGGAGCATCTGTGTTAATATATGAATGTACTGTGTTAGGTACCATTTCAAGAAAGTGAGACCTTGTTAGTTTGTATAGTCCATTTATGCCCCTGTGTAATTTTAGCATTTATTAGGTACAAACTAATGGAGGTTTTTAAAAAATATATTTTATAATTCAGAGAGGAGGGAAGAGGGAAGGAGAGAGAGAAACATCAATGATGGGAGGGAATCATTGATCTGTTGCCTTCTGCACGCCTCCCACTGGAGGATCAAGCCCGTGATCTGGGCATGTGCCTTTGACTGGAATCAAACCCAGGACCCTTCAGTCTGTAGTCCGACACTCTATCCATTGAACCAAACCAGCGAGGGCTGGAGAGAGATTTTTAAAAGTTTTGCAGTCTTATAATTTATCTTTGATTGTAATTTAAAATACAGCCTAATCCTAATGCCTAGCAAATAGTTTGTTCCATATTGGCTCAATTAATTCTTTTTTTAAAAATATATTTATTGATTTTTCACAGAGAGGGAGAAGGACAGAAAGTCAGAAACATCAATGAGAGAGAGACATAGATCAGCCGCCTCCTGCACACTCCACACTGGAGATGTGCCCGCAAGCAAGGTACACACCCCTGAACGGAATCGAACCTGGGACCTTTTAGTCCGCAGGCCAACGCTCTATCCACTGAGCCAAACCGGTCTCGGCGGCTCAATTAATTCTTAATAGCAATAAAAAATTCCTCTTTGTTGCCAAAACCTGTTTGGCTCAGTGGATAGAGTATCGGCCTGCGGACTGAGGGGTCTCGGGTTCGATTTCGGTCGGGGTATGTACCTTGGTTGCAGGGAGGCAGCTGATTGATGTCTCTCTCTCATGGATGTTTCTAACTCTCTGTTCCTCTCCTTTCCTCTCTGTCAAAAAAAATCAATAAAATATATTTTTTAAAAATTCCCCTTTGCAGGCACATCCCCAACCAAAAAATTTTTCCTGTAGCCACAAAACCTGTAGTTTTAAATTTATTTTTAAAATATAATTTTTTTTTTTTTTTTTTTTTTTTTTTTTGCAGAGAGGGAGAGGGTCAGAGAGTCAGAAACATTGATGAGAAACATTGATCAGCCACCTCCTGCACACTTCCCACTGGGAATGTGCTGGCAACCAAGGTACATGCCCTTGACCGGAATCGAACCTGTGACCCTTCAGTCCACAGGCCGACACTCTATCCACTGAGCCAAACTGGCTAGGACTGTGATTTTTTATTAACAGGATATATTATATGCTGCCATTTTGGATTTGAACACAGCCATAAATCCATGAATTCATGTGAATGTAGCATGCCATCTCAGTGAAAACAAGCCTTTGCTTAAGTACTAGTAAAAGTTCAAAGTGAAAAAGAAACAGCTTCTGTTAAAGTTCTTAGAAAAACTTTCATGAAATTGGGTTTTTTTCTTTAGCCCCTGGCCTCATGAACTGGCAGTTGTGACATGCATGCTTTGTGTCCAGGCTAATGAAGGGCAAGGATCCAGTCAGCACATGTTGCTTATTCCTTCTAGGAACTCTTTATGGAACACTCTTCTGTTCCAGCACCTAGTGCTGATGATGGTTAAAAAAAAAAAAAGATCAGTTTCTGGCATAGGATAGGAAAGAAAAGCAAGTTAACAGGAGTAATTAAAATAGTGGAGTAAGAAAATTTTGAGTTTTTCATTTTTTTTTTGGTAATGGAGGAAGGGTACCTAATCCAGCCCTACTGAGTTAGGAAAGGCTTCCTGGAATTGAGCATAAAAGGACCATGAGAGACTGCCAAGTCTCTTAACCTACAGTTCAAGTAGAAGTAGTGTATGGGGAGACCAGGCAAAGAGGAGAGACCTGGACTGGGAGCCATTAAGTATGCTTTTTTTCTTTTTAGTAAAGTAATACGTTGGTATAATAAGTAAATACAAGGCTGAAAAAGAAAAGGAATCTTCTGCTTTTCCCAGTAATCTTTAGGCACCTGTCTACAACTTAACCTAAAAAGTGTTAACTTTTATTTAAAGGTGAAAACAGGTGCTTCTCCTTACTCCACTTACATTTTCTTAAGGCCCATGTGAAAATTTAAGTACAGAAGGCAGGGGGCGCTCCAGGGACAGAGGCCCAGATAGGAGAAGGGAAGTCCATTTAACAGCCGCTGGACTGCCCTGCTGTCTTGCACAAAGAGGGAGATGGCATGCCCAAGGTTCCTCAATGCACCCCTGAGGTGGTCCCTGGTCTGGTGCACCAGGCTGAGCAACGCCAGTGGAGGCCCTTACCAGCTGCTGGTGCACCTACACCCTCCTTGGAACCAGCCTTAAGTGGCTGGAGGCCTCTGACTTCACCATTGGGCTGCTTTTCACGTTACATAAATTGGTAGAGATCATGTTATTGGCTCTCTTACCACAATGCCAGTTGTAGAAGCTCAAGGAATGGTAGCTGGATACCGATAATCAGTGGCTACTCCCTTGTGAAACTAAGTGCATCATGTCAGGTTCCTAGGGAGGTGCTCTGCTGCAGCTTGATGATTTAACTAATATTCCTCTTTAGGTCTTAAAACTTAAAATACCTGGATTTAAGTTAAACCCGTCAGAAAAAGGGTATTTGCCTTATTTCTCAGTTGCTTAGACTCTGGAAAATACCCATTTTTTTTCTTTTCTTTCTAATAAAAAGTCTCAGGAACAATTCTGTATCTTCTTCAGCCAATTGTTAAAATTTTCAACTTGTATTGCTGGCACTAATAAACAGTACTTCCTATGTAAGCAGTCTTATTTCATTCTCAGGACCATTTTATGGAGTACAGCCTATTATTCCCATAATGCAGAGGAACAAAGGTTCCACATGTTGCTCATGGAGCTGACACCAGATGATTCCAGCATGCAATTTATTTTCATTCAAACTGCTGTCAGTTTCTTCTCTAGCTTTAGATGTGGGCAGAAGTGGAAATTCAAGAATCCATGGCGTTTCTCAACCTTCTGTTAAACCTTTTCTAAATTGGCTACAGGCAGTGAGATGAGTAGAAAGAACTAAATTACAAGAATCTGGATTCCAGCCTTTTATTTGGGCCAGAACAATGGCTCTCTTACCTGTTAACTTTTTTGAAAAAGCAAAATCTCAGGCCTACCTTAAGACCTATAGAATCAAACTGAGTGGCACCCAGCAAGCACACACAAATTTGGGAACTAGAGTCTGGAGAGCAGTTTCCTCACCTATAAAGTATAGCTGTCCCTCAAGGGATTGGTTCCCAGACCTCTGACAGCTATCCAAATTCAGAAGATTCTCAAGACCCTTAAATAAAATGACATTTGTATACAGGCTACAGCAAGTATATCTACACATCACCTTACTCTTGTGGCAAATTCAAATTTTGCTTCTTGGAACTTTCTGGGATCAATCCAATTTATTGAATCCATGTATGCAGAATGTAATACACAGGGCTGTATGTTTTGATTCTTGTTCTGTGAGTCTCGCAAGGTTGCTGAAACCAAATTGATAAACGTATAAGGCTTCAGAAACCCTTGAGTGTATTTATATTGCTGTAGTTTACTAGCATTTTCATTTCCTGCTTTTAGAGCTTGTGCTTTATTTTCCCATGTTACTTCAAAAGAAAAACTGTAATTAAGTGTTATTTCTAAGCTTGGATGCTCCCTTGTCCTGAGCCTCAAACTCTTACCTGCAACAGCACAGGGTGCCGTTATTTGGACTCCCACATTAAACCTAAAGGGCATTTCTGTCCTAGGTGATTAGGTTAATACAAGTATGTCCCCATATTGGTAGTGTTGAAACTTGGCAGTACTTGACCATCCTGTTCAACGACACCAAAATTGCTGGAGGGTAGAACTAAAATCAATATTAAAGCTTCCCAGGTAATTCCACTTGTGGGCAAGGTTGAAAACCAGTGCCATACGCAGAAAAGATCTGATGCTAATTTCATATACAGGAAGGTTGGTCACATTACACAGCATGGGACATAATCCTCTCTGAAAAAGTGGTAGTGCTGGGGCCAGGAACTACACTTGTGTGGATGCGCTTTATTTCTGTGATTACCTGAGTCAGTGTTCTAAGAGATTTTTTCTTACTAGACTTACAAGCTTCTGCCTTTCCAGACGTAACTATTTTAGTGATTTCTATTTTCGCTAAAAGGTTTTGATTGTGGTAAAATTTATAAAACTTTTTACCAATAGAATTCAGTAGCATTATACAACTATCATTTCTAAAACTTTTTCATCACACCAGAGAAAATTAATCACTAACTCTCCATTCCTCTCCCTCCCCCTCCCCAGCCCTTGGTAATCTGTCTCTGAATTT
>PVJN01019599.1:0-37153 GCA_004026805.1 Lasiurus borealis
TCTGTAGATTGCTTTGGGTAGTATGGACATTTTAATGATGTTGATTCTCCCAATCCATGAGCATGGTATGCTCTTCCATCTGTTAACATCTTCCTCTATCTCTTTTTTCAGTGTCCTGTAGTTTTCTGCATATAGGTCTTTTACCTCTTTAGTTAGGTTTATTCCTAAGTATCTTAATTTTTTTGGTGCAATGGTAAATTGGATTGCTTTTTGAGTCTCTCTTTCTGTAATTTCACTATTAGTGTAAAGAAATGCCACAGATTTCTTGGCATTAACTTTGTATCCTGCTACATTGCCAAATTCATTTCTTAAGTCAATTAATTTTGGGATGGAATCCTTCGGGTTTTTTATGTACAGTATCATGTCATCTGCAAATAAGGACAGCTTTACTTTTTCTTTTCCAATTTGGATGCCTTTTATTTCTTCTTCTTGTCTAATTGCAATAGCTAATACTTCCAGTACTATGTCTAACAGGAGAGGTGAGAGTGGGCATCCCTGTCTTGTTTCTGTTCTTAGGGGAAATGGGTTTAGTTTTTGCCCATTGAGTATGATGTTAGCTCTGGGTTTATCCTATATGGCTTTTATGATGTTGAGGTATGATCCTTTTATTCCCACTTTGCTGAGAGTGTTTATCAAGAAAGGGTGTTGGATTTTGTCAAATGCTTTTTCTGCATCAATTGAGGTGACTATATGATTTTTATCTCTCAATTTGTTTATGTGATGTATCACATTTATTCATTTGAGGATATGGTACCATCCCTGCATTCCTGGGATGAATCCAGCTTGGTCATGGTGTACGATCTTTCTGATGTACTGCTGGATCCGAATTGCTAATATCTTGTTGAGGATTTTGGCATCTATGTTCATGAGAGATATTGGCCTATAATTCTCTTTCATGGTGTTGTCTTTATCTGGTTTTGGTATTAGGGTGATGCTGGCTTCATAGAAGGTGTTTGGAAATGTTCCTTCTTCTTGAATGTTTTTGAATAGTCTGAGGAGGATAGGTTTTAATTCTTCCTTGAATGTTTTTTAAAACTCTCCTGTGTAGCCATCTGGTCCCAGGCTTTTATTTTCTGGAAGCTTTGTGATGACTGCTTCAATTTCTTCCATAGTTATTGGACTACTGAGATGTTTGGCTTCCTCCTCATTGAGTTTTGGAAAGTTTTATTTTCTAGGAAAATATCCATTTCTTGTAGGTTGTCCAATTTGTTAGAATAGAGTTGTTCATAGTGTTTTTTAACAATCCTTTGTATTTCCACAGGGTCTGTTGTTATTTCTCCTCTTTCATTTCTGATTTAGGTAATTTATTACCATTGTTTCCTGTTTTTTGCAGTAGACTTGTAGGGCTATGAACTTCCATCTCAAGACTGCCTTCACCGTGTCCCCTAAATTTTGTATTGTGTGTTGTCATTGTCATTTGTTGCCATGATGTTTCTTATTTCTTCCTTTATCTCTCTGGTTACCCAGTCGTTGTTTAATAGCATGCTGTTTAGTCTCCATGTGTTTGATTTCTTTCTATTGTTTTTATTATAGTTGATTTCCAGTTTTATGCCACTGTGGTCTGAGAAAATGCTTGATATGAATTCTATCTTTTTGAATTTGAAGAGACTCTTCTTATGACCCAACATATGATCTATCTTTGAAAATGACCCTTCTGCACTGGAGAAGAATGTATATTTTGTGGCTTTGGGGTGAAATGTTCTGAAGATGTCAATTAATTCCATCTGGTCTAGTGAGTTTTTTAGGATTGATGTTTCTTTGCTGATTTTTTGTTTAGAGGATTTGTCCAATGGTGACAGTGGGGTATTAAAGTCTCCTATTATGATTGTATTGCTGTCAATGTCTCCCTTAATATCCTCCAAGAGTTTTTTTTTAATGTATTTAGGTGCTCCTATATTGGGTGCATATATGTTTACCAGAGTTATTTCTTCTTGTTGGATTGTTCTCTTTAGTATTATGAAGTGGCCCTCTTTATCTCTTATGTCCTTCACTTTGACATCTAATTTGTCAGATATAAGTATTGCAACCCCAGCTTTTTTTTCATTTCCATTTGCCTGAAATACCATCTTCCATCCCTTCACCCTCAATCTGTGTGCATCTCTTTTCCTGAGGTGGGTTTCTTGCAGACAGCAGATATATGGATCATGTTTTCTTATCCAATCAGTTACCCTATGTCTTTTGATTGGAGCATTTATTCTGTTTACATTTAAAGTTATTATTGATAGGTACTTATCTGTTGCCATTTTAGTCCTTACCCCCGAGTTCCTTCTTCACTTCCTCTTTCTTTTTATTACAGCAGACCTTTAAAGTTTCTTGCATTGCTGGTTTGGTGGAAATATATTCCCTTAGTCCTTTTTTGTCTGTGAAACTTCTGATTTCACCTTCGATTTTGATTGAAAGCCTTGCAGGGTACAGTATTCTTGGATTCAGACCTTTCCTTTGCATTACTTTGTATACTTCATTCCATTTTCTTCTGGCCTGATGAGTTTCTGTTGAAAAATCAGTAGCTAGTCTTATGGGGTTTCCTTTGTAGGTAACTTTCTGTTTCTCTCTGGCCGCATTTAAGATTCTTGCTTTGTCGTTGCTGTTTGCCAATTTAATTATAATGTGCCTTGGTGTCAGTTTTGTGGTGTTCATTTTGCTTGGGACTCTGTGAGCTTCTTGGATTTGTGTGGGTTTTTCCTTTCCTATATTGGGGAAATTTTCTGTCATTATTTCTTCAAACAGGTTCTTTAATCCTTGTTCAGTTTCCAATCTTTCTGGAACCCCAATTATGCAGATGTTTTTTTTTTTTCCGTGTTATCCCAAAGTTCCCTTAGGCTCTCCTCTTGTTTTTAATTTTTTTTTTTCTAGAAGCTGCTGTACTTGGGTATTTTTTCCTACCGTGTCTTCTATCTTACTTATGTGGTCCTCTGCTTCTTCTAGTCTGCTTTTGATGCTTTCTATTGAGTTCTTTAAAGCAGTGATGTCATTTTTTATTTCTTTGTGCATTTCTTCATGCTTCTTCATTTCCTCTTGGGTCTTACTGAGATTGTCGATTTTGTCTTCCATTCTTTTCATCCACCTTATGATCATTTCTCTGAACTCTTTCTCTGGCAGGCTTATTTCTGCTTCTATTTCATTTACTTCCTTTTCTGGTGAAGCCTGCCTTTCTGTCTTATGTGGGCTGTTTCTTTTTCTGCCCATGGTCTTTCTTCTCCGGTTATGTAGTTCTCTCTCCTATGTTGATTGACAGGCACAAACTTTCCGTGCGCCATGTGGATCTCCAAATCTGCCGCCCGCGCGTCCGCGTCACCTGGAGAGCAATGCTCTGGGTCCCCAGCTGTTCGGTGGGTGCCTCTACCACCAGCAGCTTTCAGACCTCCGCAAACATCCACCTCCCTCTTATCTCAGGCGAAATCTGACCTTTCTGTGTGCTCTGTGGATCTCTGATTCCGCCACGTGTCTGCGCCAATTGGAGAGCGGAGTTCTGGGTCCCCTGGTCCCGGGCTGTTCAATGGGTGCCCCAGCCGCAGGCTTCAGGCCGGCTTCAGACCCAAAAATTTAATTTAAAAAAAAGCATTATGAGGGACTGGGACTATGGCTATGAGCTGCCAAGTCCCAGTCCTAAGCCATGGAGAATTAAAAATAAATAAATAAATAAAATGGAAAACTGAACAGAGAGAAAGAAATGATAATGTGCCCAGATTGCCTGAAATGCTGCAAAGATATTTGCCTTAGGGAAAAAGAAACTGTAAACTGTTTTTGTTTTTGTTCTTCCTTGCCTTAGTGCTGATCACCTAATATTAAGAAATTTTACCTAGACTATACCAGGCAGGTTGTCTACTGCAAAAGATGACCAGAGAAGAAACTATAAGCTTCCACTAGAGACTGTTTTTTTTTTTAATTAACTTAATTTTTATTGTTAAGTATTACAAATAGTAGTATATATGTCTCCTTTTTTTTTTCAATTGACCTTCCCCCAGCTTACCCTACCCCAGCACATGTGTTTTATAGTTCCCACCGTGTGTGTGTTTCTCACTTCCTAACAATTAAATACAGGAGTATTCATTGAATGACAATTAAGTGAATGGACGAGTGATTGAATGAAAATAGGTTTATGTCAGAGAACTTTAAGTTCCCTATCACCCCCTAGCTAGTTACTGCAGCCTCAATAACTGTGAGAAACAAGGCATGTAGGAATAAAATTATTTCAGAATTTGGATTCTGAAAATAAGAAATATGTCAACATTGCTTGTGGGTGGCTTAGTACATCAGTCATCAAAATGTCAATATTTCCACATATATGACTATAATATTTTCATGATGCATTATCATAACACCTAGTATTCACTCAACACTACTGTGCATTCCTGACCTCAAAAGCAAATCAAACTCCACATATCTTGATCTATGTCGAGTGCAAGTTCCACGGACGGAAACATTCTTTCCTTCTACAAGACACTGATAATACTCCTGATATGTTACATGGTAAATAGAAACAGGACAGTGAGAATGAAAGGGCTTCGTGGCAGCGCTTTACTGGACTAGAGGATGGTATGATCAGAAATAAAATAAGAAACTCTTTGTTCTTGGTGCTTTTGCAGAGGATTCTTGGACCCCCAATTCTGCAAGGTGTTTTCCTCTGAAATTACTGGCAGGTAGGAGATTCTCAGCTAGCACATGTCAAAGCCTCTGCCAGGAATGTAAACTGTACAATAATTTTTTTTATGTCTTTAGACACCTAGAACAGAAACTTTAAACACCAAGTGTCAAAATAAGACAGATAACCCAATAAATTTGCTAGCGCAGAGACAGGGAAAACAAACACAGCCTTCTGTTATACGGATGCCTGGTAACTCTCTCTGACCACCGGCCTGAAACCTAAGCCTGCCACATGTCTTTCCTGTCGGGCTGTTTATTTAGACTCCCGTGAAGCTCTCGGCGCCCATTTTTAATTTTCCGTTTGCTTCTTGTCAGCTTTCTGAGAAGCACGGCAAGATCTGCTGTTTAACAAAACACATACAAATCAGGGAAGGATGGGATGGATGGTGGGAGGTGGTGGGTGCAGCCGTCTCCCAGCAAGTGAGAAAGGACCACACTCCTGGTCCCGTTTGTGACATGGTTCAGGGATGACCCATCGAGGTGATTCAATCATGCATGCTTGGGTTTAACTTGATGATTATTCTCATAGGAAGGGTTTTGCCTTATCCCGTGTGGTATTTTACATTTGTTCACGAAACACCTCTGTAAATGCTGCTTGGTAGTATTGGTAAGAAAGGGAGCCTTCCGTGGCAGTTCATATCATCTGGTAGTTTTCTATTGCTGATTGGAGGGTTGGAGGAGGTGGCAAGCAATTATTTGTCCTTCTAAAGAAAGACTTGAACTCAAAGATCATCATCAGGTAGCATTATTTTTTCTCTAGTGGGCCTGATAATCCACAAAGCAGCAACTATTTATCAAGTAACTGTTACATGCAAAGTGCTATGCCTGGATTTATGGGTAGAGTGAACATATTTTTTGAACCAAAAATTGGAATTTAGAGTCTCACATGAAAGGACTGTGGCAGGTTCTAACTCCAGAGGCAGCCAGGGAGATGGAGTGTGTGTCCTCAGATACTGAAATTACAACCATTCTGATGACATAGGGGAACAGCATGACAGACAATTTAAAGGTGGGACTGCTTGCTTGCAGAAGGAAAGCTTATGGTCTCTGTAATTTGAGGAGATATAAAATTTTCCTATCTCTTCACTATTTCCAGATTCCCATCCTTGAGCAACTGGAAGTAATTTCTTAGTTACCTAGGAGCCCCTATCAATTTATACTTCTTTCATAGCATAGTTCTATAGTGAATAGTAAGTGATCCTGGAACATAGTGATTTCCTTAACATTGTAATGTTTTTGGGGGCTGTTGAACAAGAGAAGAAGAGGTCCTTAAGAAAAAAACACACGAATTAAATTGCACCCATGATCTCACTGCATGTTTGTGTGTGTGCATGCATGCGTGTGTGTGTGTGTGCATATGAAATCTTGCTATAACTGTTGATATACAAATGTTTTTATAATAGCATTTTATTATATCTTGTCAAGCCAGTACATATTGTCCTATGCATTCTTTCTAATGGTTGCATAATATGCCTATAAAGATACCATCTTTTATTTAATCAATCCCACAACAGATAAACATGTAAGTCATTGCCATATTTGTTTTTGTATTAAAAACAAGGTTGCAGTTAACATCCTTTGTATGTATATTTTTACTGATTTGCATTACTATTATTTCCTGAAAGATCAATTCTTAGGAATAGGATGCTGATAATTGGAATTTGCCTTTAATTATTAATTTACAAAAGAAAGAATCTGAAGTTGGGGGGATCAGTGGCAACAGAAGTACAGAGAGTTTGGAAGACAAACATTGGTGGGGCCCACCCAAATGCAATTGAGAGAAAGCGAAGTCTGACACTCAGATACCTGGCATCTGGTTCTATTGGCAAGTTGTTTCTTTGAGGGGAGAGTTGCCTCCAGCTCTCTTGTATGGTAATTTTAATTTTAGGTGATAATTGAATGAATTTAATGGTACCTGATTTCTGTAACTCATTCATATTCTATGCTCTAAGGAACATTCTGAATACAATATGATTTCTCCAAAGGTATAAATTGAAAGTTGAGGATGGGGAAAATATAGGAAGTAAGCTCTCTGCTGGTCTGAGTTTTGCATTTGTATAAATTCACTCCTAATACCTGGATCCTCCCAACATGCTCACAAATAGTTCTGAATCTACAGAATTAGCACCCTGTGGAGCCTTTTGAAAGATAGTCTGTCATTAATATGGTCAATACCTTGCCCCCATTAAGTATCTTCATTTCCAAGTTTGGAGAGATGGCAAGCTTCTTTCTAGTAGGCAAGAGCACTCATGATTTGAGTTTGTCATCCCCACAGCTAGAGGAGGATGGCAAAGTGGGCAGCTGTTATCAAGTGAATTTCTCAATATCCTTTACGCTAAGATCCGCCTGGTTCAGGCTCCTATCCCCAACATTAGCACTGTTCACAATTGACTCCACTGTCTTTAGTCTCTCTCTCCTTGAAAGGACACTAAAATAGTGTCATCTTATTTACAAAGTACAATCCTCTAAGGATGGGAGTTTAAGACCCAAGATCTGGGTCCTTCATAAACATTGCAGTCCAGTTTCTCTCTATACCTTTCATTCCAGTCTCCAGGCCTCTGCTCACATTATTCTTTTCACCTGAAAGACCCTTCCATTCTCATTACCCTCTCCTTGAGAATCTAGAATGTATTTGTAAGAGAGAAGGTATAAATGTCTCACTGGGGAACCAAGGCTTTCATAGTAAAGCAAAGTTGAAAAGACTAGGAGACTTGGGCAGGGATGCAGAGAGTCTTGGACTCACTAGTCATGAAGGCCTACTCCTCCCTCCCAGCCCTGGCTTTTCTTTTGAATTATGGCATTCACTAAATAATAACTTTTAAAGAAAATTATTTTTATAAATGGTTATTGTTATTTTATATTGCCTTTTCCTTTTTTATCATTATTGTTGAAAGTATTACAGATGTCCTCCATTTTCCCCAAAGCTCCCCTCGACCCTGTTCCTGAACCACCCCAGGCCTTCACCACCTATCATATGTGTTCATGGACAATGCATATATATATATATGTGTGTGTGTGTGTGTGTGTGTGTGTATGTATATGTATATATGTGTATATATATATATATATACCCCAGAGGCCCATCCGCAGCCCAGTGAGGAATGCTTGTCTTATTGCTGCAGTGGCTAAGCAAGTATTCTGCCAGGCCGCTCACACTGCCCACTCTTAGTAGCTGTCCCCTCTCCTGGGTAACTCCTGCAGGGTTGAGAGGACTGGTCACCACCATCTTGTGGCTATGGGCGCTACCATCTTTGTGATGGAGTGACAGTTAATTTGCAAATTACCCTTTAATTAGATAGGATTGTAAATAACATTTCTACACGCAAAGAAGTGCATACATTCTTTCTTATTGGTGTTTTGGGATTCTTAGGATATATTCCTAGAAGTGGAATCTCTAGGTCAAATGGAAGTTGCATTTTTAATTTTTTGAGGTAATACCATGCTGTAAGCCATCATAACTGCATCAGTCTACCTTCCTACCAGCAGTATACTAGGGTTTTTTTCCTTTTTCTCCACATTCTTGCCAGCACTTGTTGTTTGTGGGTTTATTGATGGTAGCCATTTGGGCAGGTACCAGGTGATACCTCACTGTTATTTTAATTTGCATCTCTCTGATGACTAGTGATATTGAACATTTTTTTTCATATGTCTATTGGCCCTTTGTATGTCCTTTTAGGAGAAGTATCTATTCTTGTCCTTTTCACATTTTTTAATTGGATTGTCTTCTTGGTGTTGAGTTGTATGAGTGAGTTCTTTATATATTTTAGATGTATATTAAGCCTTTATCAGATGTATCATTGGCAAATATGTTACCCCATACAGTGGGCTCCCTTTTCATTTCCATGCTGGTTTCTTTTGCTGTGCAGAAGCTGTTTCGTTCGATATAGTCTCATTTGTTTATTTTTCCGATTGTTTCTCTTATCCTAGGTGATTGGTGAAATTCTTCTATGCAAGAGGTCTCATATTTTGGCCACCTATGTATTCTTCTAGGATTTTTGTGGTTTCAAATATACATGTAAGTCTTTTGTCCATTTTGAGTTTATTCTTATGTTTGCTGTTGGCATTATATCTCAATCTTTCTTGGGTGACATAGATGGAAAAGAAATACTGTGAAACTCAGAAATTAAATATGTATTTATTGGATTGACATAATTCTGTCTCTGAGTACTGAACAAAAAGAGAATTATTTGTTGAGGAAAAAAATTTTCTTTCTAAAATTGACTAACATGATAATTATATTCTTTTTAAACTTGGTTACTTACCACCATCACCAAGCAATCACTTATAAAGTTGTTTTAGAAAACCTTTGGTCAAAGTCTCCATATAAATATTCATTATAAAATGTACTTTGTTCTTGAAAAAAAACATAGAAATTATAAAACATTGCTGTTAAATGTTATTCTAACATAAAGCAATTCAAGATCTGAAGCACAGTACTCAGATTTATTTTACTTTATTATAATATAGGGAGCATGTAATTCTTTCCAAGGTACAAGAGTAAATCTTTTACTAAAAGTTTCCTCGACTTCCTGTTTACCTTGCTGATAAAAAACAGAGAGACTTAACTATGAACCCACTTCCAGTAAAGTATAGACTAATGTTCAGATAGCTTTGCTGCCAATCAGTGCTACCCCAAGAAAGATTATAAAAAAGATCCAGAACACCTCTATTCTTAGAATCAGATGTCCAGTTCTCTGGATACCCTGCCTGTAGCTTGGGATATCTATTTTAGAATATGATAAAATTAAAGATTTCATAAAGGACTGAAAACTATGTGGTGACATGTGAATATTGTATAATAAAGTTTTGAGACAAAATAAAGGGGCAATATAATAATGACTTGACTGGTTTTTATATTTCATAATGTCTGGAAATACCTTATTTTAGAGTAAATAAAAATGGGGTCAAAGTAAGAGATAAGAGTTAGTCCTGAGCTTGGCTAGTGTCCAGTACAGATGTACAATAAATATGTGATCAAAAGATTCAAGCCTTAATCTGAGTTAAGGATTTCTTTCTAAAAACAAACAAACAAACACCCCAAAACACAAACTCCCCTCTATCAGCTTTAAAGGAAGGCCTGTGGCCCATACCTATCCCATCAGTCTTGGGAAAAGAGCATCACAAAAGAGCATAATTAACCATAGGTAAAAGAACACTAGATCTGCTCTCCACCCAGTGATGACTTCCTTAGGCAAGTCACTCATCTTTCTGAGCTAAATATGGGTAATAACACTTGCTTTCCCTGTCTCAGAGGGGGATTGAGATAATGTATGTGAGAATGCTCAACAGGGTTCCTCTTACAATATCATTTTCTATTTTAGCTCCAAATCATCTCCAGTGTTCTATATAGATAGAGTACTAAATGGGCAACGCTATGTCCTAGATTTTCCTAGATGACCTAGATTTCAACAGTTCTGCCCCCCTGTCCTCAAGAGTATACTTATCACATCATGTGTCCTTACTTAGATTGGAAATTACATCAACTTAGTTTTTAATGAGCTATGTAAAGATATTAGAAGTCTGTACACAAACAATATTTTAATAATAATAATATCCTTCTGAATGACAGCATACTCAACAGCTAGAGTCTTATATGAAAATTGACCAAGTGCAAAAGAAAGAGAATGCAATATGGAACTAGCTCAGGAGAGACGAGAGAAAAGAGCTCCCAGAGGCATCTGTTTCTAAGCCACAGAACAGCTTATGTTCAGAAACTAGATGAAACTATTCCCCTTGACCCTTTACCATGGCACAGAGCCACAAGAGAGGTGGATATGAATTATGACTAGTTAAAAAGAAAATGCCTTTCAGAGGAAGTCTTTGGCAGCTGTAGAAGCTGGATTAGGAAGGAGTTAATTTTAAGTGCACAAATAAATGGAATCTATATACACAGGTATTAGGAATGTCATTTTTGACATTTAAGAAGAATAGATTTTGACCTCAGTTGGAATATGCATGTGATATGTTTCCCATCTCATTCCTGACATTGCTAACTGGTGCATTATTACTTAGCCACTATGGGAAGAGAAATGGCATTCTATCATGGGATCAACATGTTAGTTACTTTAGAAATCCCAGTTTTAACACAAGGACTGTGTTGACAATGGATGGAGCATATACTCTGAAAACCTCACACAGCGCAGCTGGTAAATCACCCAGAAAGCCACTTCTATTTAAATGCTAATGAAACCTCTGAAAAGAAGTCCAAAACATTTTTAAAAATCATAGTTGAAAGTGCACAGACTTCCAAGAGGAATAAGCTAGGAATGTTAAGGCAAAATTCAGGAGTTTTCCTCCATTTGGGGAGCCAATCTTTCCTTCCTTTCCTTTTTATTTATTTACTAGAGACCCCGCACATGAAATTTGTGCATGGGAGCGGGGGCAGTGTCCTTCAGCCCAGCCTGTACGCTCTCCAATCTGGGACCCCTTGAGGAATGTCCGACTGGCCCTAAACGGGCAGTCAAATATCCCTCTCACAATCCAGGATTGCTGGCTCCCAATGGCTCACCTGCCTGCCTTCCTAATTGCCCCTAACCGCTTCTGCCTGCCAGCGTGATCACCCCCTAACCACTCCTCTGCCAGCCTGATTGATGCCTAACTGCTCCCCTGCCAGCCTGTTTGCTCCTAACTGCCCCCTCCTGCTGGCCTGATCACCCTCAACTGCCCTCCCTTGCAGGCCTGGTCCCTGCCAACATTTGTATCCAGGTTGACTATAAAACAT
This sequence comes from Lasiurus borealis, assembly GCA_004026805.1. Classification (NCBI taxonomy): domain Eukaryota; kingdom Metazoa; phylum Chordata; class Mammalia; order Chiroptera; family Vespertilionidae; genus Lasiurus; species Lasiurus borealis. The sequence goes on from PVJN01019599.1 coordinate 11,366, forward strand.
TGAGTGAGTTTATCTAACAAATCCTCAAAGAAGTGAAAAGACCTGGTATGAAACTCATCTGGTTTAGCTTTCAATGGCAACATGTAATTCAGGCGAGCTCCCAATAGCCGGCTCTCCTCTGTAACCACAGTCTATTTTGGCTGTCAGGTCTCAACTCTCCTCCTGCTTCTCTCCTACAATAACCACAAGTAACTGCACATCAACCGGGAGGTTTCAAGTTTCTTTTGTCTGCAAACCAATGTGTCAGTTTTCCTGGATGACCTAGATTGAAACACCTAGCAAGTCATTGTTTCCCAATCAGCCATACTGAAATGTCCATGCTTTTCCTCAGATCTACACCTCCCACCAGCAATTGGCAAACATTTTCTGTAAAAGGCCAGAGAGTAAAAGTTCCTGTTGCAGCTCCTCAACTTTGCCACTGTAGCACAAAAGCAATCATAGAGAATACATATATAAGCACAGCTGTGTTCCAATAAAACTTTATTTATACACATACATTTGACTTTCATAAAATGTTCATGTTACACAATACTGTTTTTCTTACACATCTTGCAACTATTCAAAAATGTTGAAACCATACAAAAACAGACAACAGGCACATTTGGCCCATGAACTCAAGTTTGCTGACCACTGTCTTGGAGGGCTTAGAGGGAAGAGAGTGCCAAGGGACACTTTAGAGGAGTCACTGTAGGAGGTTAGCTATGGGAGCAGCCCCTCCCTTAAGGGTTAAAGGCCACTCAGGTATGCCAGTTACTAGACACTAAGGTATGCTGTCCAGTGTCTATTCCCTGCTCTGTACCTGGGCTCACTATAGCATTGTCCTTTCTGTCTGACAGTCTGTACTCAGTATATCTTACTTTTTGAATAGAAATAATGTGTCTCTTCCAGGTAAAAAAAATAATGGGGAAATACATGATTTATTATATTTTCTTCTCAAGATTAAAGCAACTATTAATGAAAAAGAACCAACTATTGACCTACAGTGCAAGTAACTGGAGCAAGAAATACAATTCTATTGTATTAAGCAATTGAGATTTTGAGGTAGTTTGTTATCACAGTGTAGCCTACTCTGTACTAAATGCAAGTTGCTTGTTACATAGTATGATCCAGAGATGCCTGTGATTCCTTAGAATAAAACATTTATACCCACCTTAGCAGGAGATAGTCACTTTGACAACTGAAAATCAGTTCCCAAACATATGAGGGGTTTATTTTTCTTTAGTCTCTGGACTGTAGAGAAGATGATAAAATGTCATCGATAATTTATTTAATTATTCTATTCAATGTAGGTGAAAGTGTTATAAGACAGACAGTCTCATATTCCGCTGGTAGAAAATAGCCTGCTGCAAACTTTCTAGAAACCATTTTCCTAAGCCCATTAAAATCTATAATTTTCAAACTCTACTACAAATTCTACTACTAGTAGAAACCAATCCTTAACAAATCAAGAATCCAAACAAATATTTATGACTAATGACATACATTTTTGGTAAAATACTTTTTAAAAGCCTAGAAATAATGATATCCAGCTTTATGGGAAATGCCAAAAAGTAGGGAATAGCCATATAATGAAAATATTACACAACCATTTAAAAACAAGTTTGTGAGAAATTTTAATGTCAAAAATAGATTATATAATATATATGTTACAACTAGCATAACCTAATCATTTATATATACATTGCATATGATATATGTAGAAAGACAGAGACGAGGGGGTAGTGGGAAGAAAGAGAGAGAAAGCTGGCATAAAATACACCATAATGTGGTAGGATTACAAATTATTATTATTTTATTCCATTGACATTTTTATATTTTCCAATTTTTCTACAAGGAGTGTGTATTACTTTTATAATCAAAAAAGCAATAAAATGTATTTTTAAAGTAGTCCCAAGCCAGCCAACTTTAGACTCCCCTTCAGAGCACACCACGTCCTGTTCCTCTTTCCACAAGCTATAAAATGCCCAAGTACCTCTTTACTGCAGAAGACCCCCACCTCCCGTTTCTAAAATTTTTACTTAGGACCTAAATTAAGTTGTCAGCATAAAACCAGCCACCACTACTCTCCCACCCCACTCCCCCGCCACACACACACAAATAATGCCTTGGAATGAGCTATACCTTCTTCCTGATGCTGGTCTGTATTAATTGGAACCTTATTCCTGTTTAAATTAATTTATTATCCTAATTCTTGTAAACGACTTTCTTTAGGATTTCAAAGGCCTATAAGACCTACTTTTCAGCTTACCAACACCCCCTCCTTTTGTACCATAATGCTAGCTGCTATAACAACAAATCTCAGTTGCTTAACATAATAATTCTTGTTCAATTCACCTTCAAATCAGGTAGTTGGTGGGCAGTCTTCTTTCTGATGATTTTATGGGACCTCTCTCTGCTAGGGCTTCCTCAGAGGACTTTGCTGGATCCTCTACATTTAGCTAGCCAAAGAAGCAATGAGAGAAATATAGAGGGAAAGGGCATGCAAACACTATACAGTGGTACCTCGAGATACAAGTGCCCTAACATACGAGATTTTTGAGATACAAGCCTTCAAGCGAGCGATTTTTTGCTTTGAAATACGAGCAACATTTGAGATACGAGTAATCGTGCGGATCGGCTGGCTGCAACGACCCACCAATTTACCATGACTCGAGCGTCTTATAGTTTCCCACGCCTCAGTCAGTGTGCTTATTTACCTCGTTGTCGAAGCATCTTTTGTGCATTTACATACTTTATCACATTTCTTTTTATAACCATGGGTCCGAAGAAAGCGAGTGGAAAAGTCAGTGCTCAGAAGAGGATGATGTCTGTTGAATTAAAGCGTGAAATCATAGAAAAATATGAGCAAGGTGTGCGAGTGGCTGACTTGGCGAGGCAATACGGGCGTAGTACTTCAATGATATGCCCTGTGCTTAAACAGAAGTAGTCTATAAAGGGTATAATGCCAGCTAAGGGTGTTACAATAATTTCTAAGCTTCATAGCTCTCTCCATGAAAAGATGGAGAATCTACTGATGGTGTGGGTGATGGAGAAGTAGCTTAAAGGAGATACATTAACACAGGGCATCATATGCGAGAAGGCATGAGCAATTTACGGTGATTTGTTGGAGCAGACCCCATGCACTTCCACAGACGAAGCATTGAAAGACTCATTTAAAGCCAGTACGTAGAGGCTGGTTTGATAACTTCAGGAAAAGGTCTGGCATTCACTCCATCGTCAGGCATGGTGAGGCAGCAAGTTCGGATGTGAAGGCAGCTGAGGATTACCTCAAAACTTTTTCCGAACTGATAGAAGCCAAAGGATATATCCCCCAGCAAGTCTTCAACTGTGACGAAACAGGGCTTTTCTGGAAGAAGATGCCGAATAGGAGTTATCTAATGGCAGAGGAGAAGGCGATGCCAGGCCACAAACCAATGAAGGATAAGCTAACTCTCGCACTGTGCGCCAATGGGAGTGGCGACTGCAAGATCAAACCTCTGCTCATATACCATTCGTAAAACCCCAGAGTCTTTAAGTCACATAAGATTTTAAAAGATAAACTGCAAGTTATGTGGAGGGCAAACCCGAAGGCATGGGTCACCAGGCAGTTCTTTGTGGAGTGGATAAACCTGGTTTTCGGCCCTTCTGTTAAGAAATATCTACAGGAAAACAACCTAACCATGCAAGCCCTCCTCGTCCTCGACAATGCTCCTGCTCACCCACCAAACCTCGAAGATGAACTCCTCAAAGAGTTCAAGTTTATAAAGGTTGTCTACCTACCTCCCAACACCACTCCTATCCTGCAGCCCATGGATCAGGAGGTGATTTCTAATTTTAAAAAGCTGTACATCAAGCACCAGTTCCGGCGCTGCTTTGAGGTAACAGAGAACACAAACCTCACTCTTCGAGAGTTCTGGAAGAACCACTTTTACCTCGTGATATGCCTCAGAATTATTGATCAGGCCTGGCTGAGTGTTACACGAGGACTTTGACCTCTGCATGGAAGAAGCTGTGGCCTGCGGCTGTAGCCGAAAGGACCTTCAAAGGATTCGAACCCCAGGTGCCAGTGGAGGAGGAGATAGTGTCTCTGGGAAAACCCATGGGCCTGCAGGTGGATGAGAGAGAAGTGAATGAGCTCGTCGAGGAGCACTCTCTGGAACTCACCAGGGAGGAGTTACAAGAGTTGCAGTCTCAGCAACATGCGGAGGTTCTCCAAGAAATTGGTTTCGAGGAGGAGCCAGAGGTGGAGGAGATCTCTACAAGTGAGATAAAGGAGATCTTAGGAATGTGGGAGAGGGTGTCACATTTCGTGGAAAAGAAACACCCCCAAAAAGTTGCTACTGGTTGTGCATCGGAACTGTTCAATGAAACTTGCCTCACCCATTTCAGAAACATTCTGAAAGGGAGGAAGAGGCAAACCTCGTTGGACACGTTTTTTTTTTTTTAAATCTGCCAAAAATGCAAAACCAGTAGCAATTAAGTTCAGTGAAGATTAGTTAAGTTACATTCAGTTTAGGGATAAAGTGTAGCATTAAGAGTGTAATGAGTAGGTAAATACGCTTTATAAAACCAGTTTATTCCTTTACATTCTCTTTTATTATGTTTTTATACAATATTTGTCATTTATAAATACATTTTTCTTATTCAAAAACATGTAACAAGAACAACTGGAGTGGCATTTTGGGGGCTGGAATGGATTAACGGCATTTCAATTGATTTCAATGGGGAATTTTGCTTTGAGATACAAGCAACTTGATATATGAGCAAGGTTACGGAACGAATTAAACTCGTATCTCGAGGTACCACTGTACCTTCATTTCATTTGCCGGAAGACAGTAACATAACCACATGTAACCTCAGGGAGGCTGGGAAATGCAGTCTTTCTGAATGTTCAAGAAGAGATGGGGCTGGGGAGCATCTAGTGTATTTCTGCCATGCTAACTACAGGCAACTGAGAGGAGCTTTTAGCTCTCAATTCTATGCATTCTGGTTCACCTTAATCCCTTTGCTAACAGAACTTCCCACTCAGCTGCCTTTCTCCTTCCAGGTCCCTATGCTGGCTTCCAATTTACCTCCCAGGAGCTTTCTAAATGCTCTAGCAGAATGAAGTTGTCCCTTTCTCCATGGTTCTATCGCATGAATCTCTATTATAATCCTTCTTATTCTCATAGGCTGCATTGTATTGGAGGAAATAGTGCATTTTTTTTTTCTTTATCAGAGTGAAGAAAAGAACCTGGTGTCATCTTCATGACCTGCCAACATGATTTGTTCACATAGTAGACCCTCATCAAATGTTAATTCCCTCCATTCCCTTTCAATCAATATTTGTGAAAGTTAACTGAACCAAAATACAGTTCCAGAGTTTCACATGAATACGGATGGTTTAAGCTCTCCCTCTTAGCAGGTATCATATGAAGAACAATTACAGTAAACTCCAGAAAAACCATCCAAAAAGCATATGGGCTTTAAAACTTCTTTGAGGATTGATTTAAGGATCAAAGGATCCAGCATACGATTTCTTATTCCTCTGATAATCCTGTCATATTTCACACGGGTTCGAACTCTCTGTGGATTTTCCTTTTCCTGGAAAATCTGAGTTCTTCAGTAAATTAACTTTTCATCCAAGTGGGTATACAAACAGACTATGTATAGTAAATGTGCTTCAGCTTTGCTGAGTTCGCAGGCAAATGGAAAGAAAAGCAAAGAAATAAAGTAAAAGTGAGAGGTGTGAACTTACCCCATCCATCTTAATGGAGTGCTAACCTTTCTGCCTCAAGGTGACTGTTTGAATTCTAGAACTATTAAACAATGAGCTGAAATCCAAACACTCTGTCCAGGAGTGAAAACTTGAGAAAGGACAGCTGTGTCCAGTGTTGACTAAGATTTGGGCTTAAGAAAGCAAACACACACCAAATAAACTAATCTTGGCTGTCCTGTGTCAGTCTTTAGCTCTAGGATCTCCTCTTTGCTCTGTTCTGAAAGGGTCACCCTGTTTAAAAAGTGAATGGGGTGCAGAGAGCAGCCTTGCTTTTAGAGGTGGCACCTGAGTCAGGGAACATTAAATCAGAGACATTATCTTCCATCAAGGAGTGTCTCAAAACTCTTAAAATTTGGAATCTCAGAGACTGGTGTTCATCATTTGGAGTGATTTCTCTGGCACCTGGAACAAAGCTCTGCCCATTTAAATAAGGGCCCACCCTGCTTGTGTAGCTCAGTGGTTTAGCATCAGCCTATGAACTACAAGGTCAGGGTTTGACTCCTTGTTGGGGCATATGCCCGGGTTGCAGGCTGGATCCTCAAAGTGGGGCATGCAGGAAGCAGCTGATCAATGATTCTCTCTCGTCATTAATGTTTCTATCTCTCTCTCCCTCTCCCTTCCTCTCTGAAATCATCACAAATATAATAAAAAAATAAATAAGGGCTCAACAAATGCATATGATTGCACAGAGGTAAAAGGCACCAAGTGGTCAAAGACTGACCAATAGAGCTTCACAGGAGCCCAGGAAGAGCAAGCAAAAGCACTCATTTTCCAAGAGCTCTTCTGGGTGGTCTCCTCCTCTATAAAATAAAAGGACCAACTGCCTGCTGGTGGAAGCACAAGAGGATAAGGCCTGCTTTGAAGTCCAATCAGACATGTGCCTCATTTCCAGCATTAGGATTCAGCAGCTGTCTTATTTTGGCAAATTCCTCAATTTCCCTGATCTAGGTACCTCATTTCTAAAGTGTAAATAATAGCATTGCTTCATAATTATGTTATTTTGAGGACTAAAGGACATCGAGAATACAATAAGCAATCAAAATTGTAATTGTTCTTCCAGGATGAATAGGAACTTGGGAGGAGTCTGGCAGGCGCCCTTCCTAACTAACATAGGCCTTCAGTTTCTCCTGTTATCTCAGTTCCGTCTGCAATAGCTGCAAACAAACGAACAGAACACCCCACTGAAATCTATGCAAAGAAAAACACTTTAGAAAGTAAAACACCAGAAGGTTAGCAACATTGTGTTACAGTGCAGGGACTTGGATGATTTTTGTTTCTTTGTCTGCATTTTCTAAAGTTTCTACATAAGCGTGTATTGCTTTTACTAATAGATATTTCAATGTATATTTTTGACAGGAAAAAAAAAGAATGAATAGGCAATAAATACGAAGTGATCATTAGACTAGTTATTAAGAAGTTTTTTGTAGGTTGCTATATATAAATCATGTAACATATACTCCAGATTTCATGGCAGAGTTCTAAAAGTGGATATTCTATATCCTAAGAAACCAGAAACACCAATCAGAAAGGATTTATGCACCCCTATATTCATAGCAGCACAATTTACAATAGCTACAATTTGGAAAAGCCTAGGTACCCGTCAGCAGATGAGTGGATCAGAAAACTATGGTATATCTACAAAATGGAATACTATGCTGCCATTAAAAAGAAGGCATTCTTACCATTTGCAGCAACCTGGATGGAACTGGAGAGCCTTATGCTAAGTGAAATAAGCCAGTCAATGAAAGAGAAATACCATATGATCTCACTCATTTATGGATAATAAAGAACATTATAAACTGATAAACAAAAATAGGCAGTAAAGCATCAAAAAGACTGTCAAATTACAGCAGGAAGGTTAGAGAGAGGAGGGGTAGATAAGAGATCAACCGAAGGACTTGTATGCATGCATATAACCATAACCAATGAACACAAGACTCTGGCGGGGAAGGTCAGGCTATGCATGGAAGTGGGGGGGAGGGGTAATGGCAAGATATGTATACATTTAATACATTAATAAAAAAATAATAAATAAATAAATAAATAAACGTGGATATTCTGTTCCATGTATTACTGTATGTATCAAAGGCTGTATCAGGTTAGGGGAAGTGCACATAATCTTAACTATCTGGGAACTTAGATTCTTAAAAAGTATCATGTATATATTAAAATATTAATAAAATCAAACTTTGTAATGCCTAAACAGAGAACAAGCACATATTGTAAGATAGTAAGTGAGAAGTCATATTGGGTAGAGATAGCATGATATGTTTAGGGTCCCAGGAATTCCTCTGGATCCTGTGAGGTCATTCATGTTGATTGATGAAAGAGATGGCACAAAAAAGTAGAGAATCTGAGGAAGTTTTAAATGCAAATTAGAAATGGCTAAAGGCTTTCCATTAGGGATGGGAGCAATGCAGTAGAGAAGGGGTGTTGAGAGCAGGGTTCGGGAATTATAATTTTTTATAAATTCACAGACCCCGGGCTACAAAACAAAGAATTGTGACTACAGATGTCAACCAGGTATCAAAATTACCCATGGTGCAGCTATAATCATGTGTTTGTTTTCTGCCAGTTCAATAATTTGTAATGTGAAAAATTGGATATCTTAATTAAAATGAGTTTGGCTACATATACTAGTAGTAGAATGTGTAACTGAAGTGACTTGAATAATAAAAGCCCATAGTTGGGTGGTCCCTAGTTGACTCAGTGACTCAGCAATATCAAGATGCAGGCCTTCCCGGATGTGTTTTTCTGCCATGTTCTGTGCTGAGGCACCTTGAATGGCTGCAGCCATTCCCAGCCTCATATTATACAACCTCAAAGGATCAGGAAAGAATTATGGGGGGATGGGGCAAGGAAAGCCAGAGTGGCATGGAAATTTTTCCCAAGTGTCTCTCTCTCTTGTAATCAAAGAGAAAGATATTTCTCATAAGCTCACCAACAAAGTCCCCTTTATGTTCAATGATAAGTGTGTCCAAAGGCCGCCCCCATCAAAGAAGGTAGGAAAGCAAGGGTCTGCATTTTCAATTTCTAATGTGGGCTGTTGTCTCTACCCACATCAAAACAAAACAACACAATACAACAATAACAACAAAAAGGGGTAGAAATTAAGTGTTGTGTAGAGAATCAAATGGGCAATACAATTATTGTTTTTTAAATACATTGAAATGCCTTTCTTCAGTTATTTTGCTCACAAATTCTTTATTCCTACAAAAAAAAACTTGCTAATTTCCCCAAGTGATTCCATTGTATTAATTATTTTAGCAGGTATTGCTTAAAATAAAAGTACTTGTACCACTCCTTATGCGCACACGCACACACACAGACACACACACACACACACACAGCAAAGCAAGCACTCCTAATACTGGCCTCTGATTTCATTTTTTCTCTTTACATACTCAACATTGTTTGTATCTTGGTGTAAACTACAGAACAAGATCTATCTTAAAATTACAAAAGATAGCATTTACTTCTCATCTTTTGGATTTTTGTGAACTTTTCTTTTAAAAAAATATTTATGGTGTAACTAAAGGAATTATAATGACAAAAAAGCAGAAGCCAAGAATATGTGGTTCCTGCAAATGTTTAACTTTTTTTCTATAAAGTTTGGAAGAAATATTTTATAAACATGTTTGAAATTATATAGTAAATGGTGAACATGGGAAGAAAATTAAGCAAAATTAAAAGTTACACAAAAGTGCAGTGCATCATTGGAACAACTTCTATGAACTAATTTAGATGCACCAACATTGTCATTTAAGAAGCCAAAAGGGATCTCTTGTGGGAGATCCAAGATGGTGGCATAGGTAAATACCTACATTGCTGCCTCGCATAACAATTTCAAAACTACAACTAAAAGACAGAACGGACATCATCCAGAACCACAGGAAAGCTGGCTGAGTGGAAATTCTACAACTAGAAGGAAAGAGAGGGGCTCACAGAGACTCAGAGGAGATGCAAGAAGCTGAGGTATGAAGACACGCGCGTGCGTGGAGAAAGCAGGTGCCGTAGAACCTGGCTGGCTTTCTCTGGTGGGAGGGAAATGGAGACTCCCAACAGCATTGAACCCCTTATTCTATGACACTAAACCCCAGATCCAGCTGAAACTCATATGGGGGGAGTTTGGACTGTGAAAATGGAGCAGTGCACAGAAATTTAGGGGAGTCACAAAAGATCAGAAGTCTGGTGATGCACATGGCACTGTGCGCAGAGGACTGACTGCTGATTGTGCCGCTGGCTTTCACAAGTGGGCGGGAGACAGACCCTCCCAATTGTGCCATTTCTAACTCCACTAAACCCCGGTTTCAGGTGAAACCCTGGGGACCCAGACTCATATGGTCCCGGAGCACAGGGGAGCCAGAGGGGCAGCAGTGAGAGGTACTGCTAGAGAGCACGTGCACACACAGGAACCGCTCCAGCGATTACCCAGTCACGTGAGACTCAGGGGCCTTGGAGGGTGGGGCCGACTGGAAGGCAAGGCAGTCCCTTAAGCCCTGAGACTCCACCCATCCCAAGTTCAACAGAGAGGCTTTTGCAGTTTTGCAAGTCTGGTATCATAAGACTGAATCCAATACAGAAGTTTTCCCAGCATAGTGAAAATGCCGAGACAAGGGAAGGGATCACAATGGAGGAAAACAAACGACTGGATTTAGAGTTCAAAACCATGCTTATAAGGTTTTTCAAGAATATCCTAGAAAAGTTGGATAAATTTAGCAAGTCCCAAGAGGAGATGCAAAAGATCCAACTAGAGATGGAAAAGGACCAACTAGAAATTAAACATACACTGACTGAAATAAAAAAATATTATTCAGAGACCTACAGCAGTCTAGAGGAAGGCAAGAATCAAGTCAAAAATTTGAAATATAAAAAAGCAGAAAACACTCAACTGGAAAAGCAAGAAGAGAAAAGAATCCCAAAATGTGAATATAATGTATGGAGCCGCTGAGACAGCTTCAAGCGTACCAACATCAGAATTGTGGGGGTGCCAGAAGAAGAGAGAGAGCAAGATACTGAAAAGTTATTTGAAGAAATAGTGACTGAAAACTTCCCACATCTGGTAAAAGAAATAGACTTACAAGTCCAGGAAGCACACAGAACCCCATATAAAAGGAATCCAAAGAGGACTACACCAAGACACATTAAAATACCAAGAGCAAAAGACAAAGAGAGAATATTAAAAGCAGCAAGAGAAAAACAGTTCATTATCTACAAGGGAGCACCCATCCGACTGTCTGCTGATTTCTCAACAGAAAAGATGCAGGCCAGATAGGAGTGGCAAGAAATATTCAACGTAATGAATAGCAAGAACCTACAACCAAGAATAATCTATCCAGCAAAGCTATCATTCAGAATTGAAGGGTGGATAAAGAGCTTCACAGATAAGAAAAAGCTAAAGGAGTTCATCAAGATTGAACCAGTATTTTATGAAATGCTGAAAGGTACTCTTTTAGAAGAGGAAGAAGAAAAAGGTAAAAGATAAAAAATTATGAACAACAAATACGTATCTATCAACAAGTGAATCTAAAATTAAGTGAATTAAAAATTTGATCAACAGAATACACTGGTGAATATAATAGACTCAGGAGCACAGAAAGAGAATGGACTGATAATTCTCAGGGCGAAAGGGGTGAGGGGTATACAAGGAGAGACTACACCTATGGTTGAGGTCAAGGGGAGGGAGGTAAGGGTAGAGGGAAGGGTGGGAGCTAGGTAGAGGGGAGTTATGGAGGAGAAAAAAGACAAACAAATGTAATAATCTGAATAATAAAGATTTCATTAAAAAAGAAAAAAAAATAGACAATGGGTTTGCTTAAGGCAGTGGTCGTAAACTCATTAGTCAACAGAGCCAAATATCAACAGTACAACAATTGAAATTTTTTTGAGAGCTAAATTTTTTAAACTTAAGCTTCTTCTAATGCCACTTCTTCAAAACAGACTCGCCCAGGCTGTGGTATTTTGTGGAAGAGCCACATTCAAGGGGCTAAATAGCCACATGTGTCTCCTGAGCCACACTTGGCTGACCACAAGCCTATGAATATGGGGGCTGTGGGAGGATAGAATGATGGGAGGGACTAACCACAACAGCTTAAGAAGAAACTTCTGGGAGTGACTGATATGTTCATTATCTTGATTTTGGTCATGGTACCACATTGTATGCATATTTCAAAACATGTGCACTTTAATTATGCACAGTATATTGTGTGTTAATTATACCTCAGTAAAGCTGTTAAATAAATACCAAAAAAAAGAAGCCAAAAGGGCATACATTGATCATAGTTTCATTTTTGAACATATGAAAATTGTTTCTGAGTAGTATTTGAAATCAAAAGCTAGCTGCTTTGGATAAGCTGGAATAACTAAAAGTAAAACTAAAAATAGGTGACAAATTCATATCTCTTCTATTTTGCTTTCCAACTAAATACAACACAAAATAAGGAAAACAATTTCAAATTTTCATGCACTATAATAATTGTTTTGTAATTAAAGCACTTCATCTTTTATAAAAAGCTCATTACCTGTATAGTGCATTCATCTGCGCAAATATTCCTGAATTCCCTCAGGTAATTAGTATTATAAAACATTGCTGGATGGCATTCTCCTTCATGATTACTCCTGAGATTTCATAAAATACAAGAACTCTTACTACATACAATGTTATGTTCAGATGTGTAATTAACAGAAAATATTGTATAATATTCATGTCAAACATAGTTTGGGCAAAATGCATATAGACCTTAAATGTATTCCTAGAAGAGCTAATTAGGCAAACCAAATTTATCTCACAAACTTTGATGTCACATTCCCTCTCCAGAAAAGGCTGTAGGAAGCATTTGATTCTGTATTTGACCTCATACAGATTCCCATGATTTCCTATCATACCGTGACTTGATGAAATGAACTAGGAGAATTCCCATCATCTCCCTTCCAGGAAAGTCCTCATCACTCTAATCCACAAGAGCCAATCCCACCACCCTGCTGGGTTCTCATTGTGACATCTTTATTACTTGTCTTCATGGAAACCATGAACCATATGAAATCTTTTATTCATCAACTCTCCACCCAAGGCACACATGTTGCTGAATTCAGTTCTTTCCAGTAATTCATAAGCAAGGAAATTTCTTTTGTTAGACAATGACATCACAGCTTTCTTCTCCTTTCCTGTTCATTCTGAATTCTACACATGCCCTTTCACCTACCTAATGCTCCACCAGTATCTAAGTTTATCTTTGAATTCTAATCTTGCATCCTGGCACTGTTCTCTTAGCAGTAAGTATAAGAAAGGGATTTCTACTAAAAGGTAACTATTGCCACAGTATTGTAAGATCTCTGTTAACATTTTTCCAAGTCAGAAACAGAAAAATTCAAGACCAAGGTGCAAAAGGAAATGCTTCTATTCACCAGATTCAAACTTGTGATTGATTTTTTCAATTAAGAATGGCCATCATGAGAAATGATTGGTTCTAAGACTAAGATGTCTACTAAAGCCACTATCCTTTCTATCCAAAGCAAGGGACAATAAAATTATTTTTAGAAACATTCTTTTGAATTTTCTTATATCAGTTCATTTATGGAACATCTACTAAGTACTCACAATGTTGGTAAATAATGAGGAAAGACAGAAGAAATAAAAAATCCCAAAACTTTATTAAACTGAAAAATACTTCCTATTTAAGGATAGTTATCACCACTTGCAGCTTCCTGGTCAGGGCACACATAAGAAACAATCAATTAATGCATAAATAAATGGAACAACAAAACAATGTTTTTCTCTCTTCCTTCCTCTCTCTCTTAAATCAATTAAAAATATTTTAATCACAGAGAAAGAACCAACTTATGGATCAATCAGAGAACATTCTAATTATAATTGTAAGTATAAGAAAAGTAGTCAATAAAAGTTTTGAAGAGCAGTAAAAAACTTCTTTCAAAACATAGTCATTAAAGTAACTTTCTATAATTTCTTTCACTAGAAATAAACACTATAAGAGTCTGGAGTCAGCAATGTCTTGGGAACGGAGTATACTACCTTTCAGATGAGAAGTATCTGCCATAGACACTCTTGAACATACATAATTTTATTTCCAGGAATTTTCCAGGGATATAAATGAGGGAATTTTTAGACATTGATAATTGTGTGTCTTAAGTCTACTACTAGTATAAATATCTACTCCATGTCTATTCTTCCCTTGCTAGTTTTATAAAATAACTAATATGGATCTATAATGTATTGAAATCAAAAGATGCTGAATGAAAAAAGCAAATTGTGAAATCTAATAATATAAGCCTTGAAATTCTGGAGAAATATACACCAAACTTTCAATAGTTATCTAATGGTTATCTAAAGAGGGAAATAAGTGGGGAGAATGGAGAAATGGGGAAAATTAGAGAGAATTGTCTTACTACTTATTGCTTGGCATGTGTTTTAATAATAGCAATATTTATTAGCATTTAGCATGCACTAGATATTCTAAGTATACTTCTGATGCATTAACTCTTGTCACCATTACCTAAACCTCATGAGGAAGGGATTACCATTCTCCCATTTTTTCAATAAGGAAACCAAGGCCAAAATAAGTTAAATAATTTCTTCAGGTCATACCCATACTTGGTCAAGGAGCCAGCATTCATACTCATTTAAACTATGCTCTACCTTCAAGCACCCAATATGAGACAGAAGTAAAATTATAACTCATGAAAGGAACCTGGCATTCCCTGTAAAGAAATATCACTATCTAGATTCCCTCCATTATCCTTCCAGTCCATTTGTGTTTCTTGCTTCTGCTATTTTGACCTGAGTTTTAAATGGTTTTGCCATTTGCTAATTGCACATCTTTAAATATACTTTTCTATTGATTTCATAAAGGAAAAAAGAGGGAGAGATAGAAATATTAATGATGTGAGAGAATCATTGATTGGAAAAAAGAGGGAGAGATAGAAATATTAATGATGTGAGAGAATCATTGATTGGCTGCCTCCTACATACCCCACACTGGGGATCAAGCTCGCAATCCAGGCATGTGCCCGACTGGGAATTGAACCACCACCTCTTGGTTCATAGATCAATGCTCAACCACTGAGTCACACTGGCTGGTACAGGGCATAGTCCTTCTGCCAAGAACCACCTCCCTTCTTTTGGGAGCTGCTACTGTATTTCTTGACCCTCATCACTATTGGCTGAGGCTAGGGCAGGATGAAAGTTGTCCAATCAGAATTGTCCTTCCAGACATCTTTAACTAGACATTCTGAAATATAAAGAAAATATGCAAGACAAGAAAGCTAGCATTTATTGAGTGCCAATTACATCATATACAGTATACTATGTATAATCTCAATAAATGTTCACAATAACTTGTGGAGAGACATGGCAGCCTCTATCAAGTGATGGAAGCCATGGGCTGTGAGGCTCAGAAGTGCCACAGCAGCCATGCTTCCCATGCAGTTGAGGATGCATGGGAGTGAGAAACACGTCAAGAAGCAGACTAGTGGAGAGGAAGAGCTGGGGCAGGGAACACCTAAGTCCCTGGATATAGATCTCCTGCAAGTCCAACCCCCCCCCCCTCATAGCCTGCCTGTTCTTTTCACTCACTAGATTCCCACCATTATCCTTCCAGTCCATTTTGACCTGAGTGTTAAATGGTTTTGCCATTTGCTAATTGCATGTAACAACAGCAACAAATTCATACTAAATTAATGGGAAAGGGAACTATTTTGATATTTATCTTAGGGGCCCAGAATTTTAGCTTTTGATCCTGATCAGATTTTATACAGTATGCTCAGAAAACAAAGAAAAATGAAATGTGTATTCACTTTAAATATGTATTTTATTGATTTTTTTTATAGAGAGGAAAGAAGAGGAATAGAGAGTCAGAAACATCAATGAGAGAGAGACATCGGTCAGCCGCCTCCTTCAGGGGAGGTGCCCGCAACCAGGATACATGCCCTTGACTGGAATTGAACCTGGGACCTTTCAGTCTGCGGGCCGACGCTATCTCAACTGAGCCAAACCAGTTTCGGCTGTATTCACTTTAAAGAAGTAAATGTATCATTAAAAATGAGTCACTGATTCATATAAACTTCTATATTAAACCATTAGCATGATTACTTTGGCCATTTGTCCCCATAGCAAATATTAGATTAACTGGTATTACTTTTTCTATTTTTGTGAAGTGCTTTACTCTTTTTATTTACTCTCATTCTTCATAATATAGACCAGTTGTTAAATATATGTGTGAACTTAAGTTTCACATTTTCAGATAAACTTAAAAATATAAAACACCTTATCTGATCATATTTCCTGGTTTCTGGTTTTTTAAATGGTCACCAAAAGCTGTGCTAGCATCATATTTACTTGGCCTATTTCCCTGCTCATCATCTTTAGAAGGAAATATTCATTTCCTTTCTCTAAATGATCTCTCTCCAAGGAGCCACTTGGTCTTCTCTGCAGCAAGAGAACAATACCTACTCTAAAGATTCAGATCAGAATAGCAAAGAGCTACAAAGGACCCTCTTTCCTGAGGAGCAGGCGTTCAGGAAGAGATGTCAACACTGGGTATATGATCTGATCCGGTCTTAAGAGGAAGTGTGTGAGCTGTTTAGCATTACAGAATAAGAGGTAAGATTGGGGAACCAAATTCTAACTGTAGCAGCTCCAAGTCATAAATTAATCCTTTTATCTTCAGGTGACTAAAAAGTTAACATGTATTCTGAAATATAAAGAAAATACGCAAGACAAGACAAGAAAGCTAGCATTTATTGAGTGCCAATTACACCATATACAGTATATTATGTATTATCTCAATAAATGTTCACAATAACTCTGAATAAGAAATAAGCATCCCTCCTTTGAGGAAAATTGACTCACATAGAAATTATACAAATTACCCAAGGAGACATACTTAGTACATTGAGAGTCTGGATTTGAACTCCTATTTCAGTGGTTGGCAAACTCATTAGTCAACAGAGCAGCAAACTGCAGAGCCTTGTGAATCGCGGTTTGCTGACCACTGTCTTATCTGTCTGCATCCACAATCCATACTCCCCCCTATACCAAATTACCTTTATGCAAGCCAGTATTCTCCTTTATCTATTTTAAATAATTAGTCAATAATTTATGGCATTCTGTTTATTTCTCTAAGATAAGCTTGATTATTTTCATCCTTGTAGGTATAGTGGAGGTATGGTCAATTTGCATATTACTCTTTTATTAGATAGGATAAATATTAGGAGGTTGCTGGATATGGCTCAGGTTCTCCAGCAATTTGATAAACTTAGGGATTGATAAGATTCTGTTTATTTCCCTTAGATAAGCTTGATTATTTTCATCCTTATAGGTAAAAAGGTTGATGATCAAAACTGTTCATGATGAGTCCAGATCCACAAATAAAATCACATTAAGCCTATCTTGCAAGACAAAATGTTTCCTAAAAGCCAATAAGGGTCCATTGCAAAGGTCTCCTACCAGTGGTCCCAAACTGCGGCTACTGAGCCACCGTGGTTTGCCGTTCTGTTGCTAATGAGTTTACCGACCACTGTCATATACTACCCTTTACCTCTTTGCACATAATATGCCACAATTGCCTAATCTCCACAGCTTCTAACTACACTGTAACGTTTAGTCTAGTCTAGTGGTCGGCAAACTCATTAATCAATAGAGTGGCAAAGTGCAGCTCGTGAGCCATATGCAACCACTGCCCTATCCCATCAGCTGTAACTGTCCTTGGCACCTCCTATCCTTGGGTGCTAGACTGTGGTCTGCCTCCCCAGTGTAGCCTGCAAAGAGCTTTAATATTATTACCAGCTGAGAGCCAAGGCTGATGAAGGGCACATTGTCACACAGTTTGTTCCCCCACGTGTCAACGTATTCTGAAAGCTAGTGACATCTGATTTTAGCTCTTTGCTGCCTTCTGTTCCTCTGACTTTGACATATTTTAATGAGACAAAAGCTATGGGCTTCCTTAATCCATCTTCCATCCCTTACCCCTCCCAAACTCACTTTTTTTTGCTACTGTTCTTTGTAAGATGGCAAGCAACATGAAAAACTGCTGATGAGGAGGAATAGACTTATTCCCAGGGCGGAAATTTATCAGAGCTTTCCCAGCCTCACTGAATTGACCCCTGCTTCTGACTTTTCAGTACTGTTGACCAGGCCTGCTGATCAGGGACATGGATATCAAATCACTCATAAGAGAGAATCAGCTGATACTTCCAGAAATCTTTTATATAATACTAGAGGCTTGATGCATGAAATTTGTGCATGAAGCAGGGGAGGGTGTCCTTCAGCCCAGCCTGCTCCCTCTCCAATTTGGGACCCTTGAGGGATGTCCAACTGTCCCTTTAGGCCAGCTAGAATCAGGCTTAAATGGGCAGTTGGACATCCCTCTCACAATCCAGGACTGCTGGCTCTCAACGGCTCACCTGCCTGCCTTCCTGATTGCCCATAACTGCTTCTGCCTGCCAGCTTGATCACCCCCTAACCACTCGCTTGCCAGCCTGATTGATACTTAACTGCTCCCCTGTCAGCCTGTTTGCCCCTAACTGCCCTCCCCTGCAGGCCTGATCACCCCTAACTGCCCTCCCCTACAGGCCTGGGTTCTCCCAACTGCCCTTCCCTATGGCCCAGTCATCCCCAACTTTCCTCCTCTGCTGGCCTGGTCACCTCTAACTGCCCTCCCCTGCAGGCTTGATCACCCCCAACTGCCCTCCCTTGCAAGCCTGGTCCCTGCCAACTGCCCTCCCCCACTGGCCATTTGTGGTGGCCATCTTGTGTCCACATGGGGGCAGGATCTTTTGACCACATGGGGGCAGTCATCTTGTGTGTTGGAGTGATGGTCAATCTGCATATTACCCTTTTATTAGATAGGAAAGAGGCCTGGTGCATGAGTGGGGCCAGCTAGTTTGCCCTGAAGGGTATCCTGGAATAAGGTGGGTGTTCCCTTAGGGCATGGTGTGGCCTGGGCGAGGGGCCTGTGGTGGTTTGCAGGCCAGCCATGTCCCCTGGCAACCCAAGCAGAGGCCCTGGTATCTGGGAATTATTTATCTTCTATAGTTGAAACTTTGTAACCTGGAGTGGAGCCAAGCCTTCTACTCGCTCTGTAGTGGCAGCTATTGAAACTTTGTTGCCTTAAGCAGCAGCCTAGGCTGGCCAGGGTGTGAGGAAAACTTGGCTTCCTCCATTGCCAGGGACAAACCAAGCCTCCCTCCTGCTCTCTCTGTGGCCATAGCCATCTTGGTTTGGGTTAATTTGCATACTTGCTCCTGATTGGCTTTCAGCATGGCTTATGGGCATGGCTTGTTTGTATAGTGGAGGTATGGTCAATTTGCATATTACTCTTTTATTAGATAGGATAAATACTAGGAGATCGCTGGATATGGCTCAGGTTCTCCAGCAATTTGATAAATTTAGGGTAATTGGTAAGTGTATTCTCAATCTAAATACTTCAAAGAATACTCAGAATAGTGGCCCAAAATTGAGGATTAACCATATCAGCTACCTTTATATATATATATAATCTTAATTATCCTTAAAGTTGAACTAGTAATACAATACTCTGACCCTGAAAGACCAATTTTGAGGTTGGACAGACTTGCATCCAAAATTTCACTTCTAGTACTTGAGGGAATTTCCTTCACAACTTCAAAAATCCCACATGGCAAACCTTCAACTAGGTGATGAGAGTTATGACCACCTCCATTCCTTCACCTCCGGCTAGGTTTTCTAATATCTCCATTCAGAAACTCAAGGTTTGGAGTCAAAGGGGAGAAAGAGGAGACCACAGAAATCTTGAGTAGGTGGGGAAAGGCTCTTGGGCACATGGAGTTTGTAACTTGCTCACAGATTGTCCTGTGTTGCAGGGCAGTGGAATATACAACAGATGGTGCTTGAGCAGAGAACATGAGAGCTTGAGAAGCTCACTGTGCCCTAGTAAAAAAACAAAGGGGGTGCAGTGTTCTGGTGTACAGACATGAGACCCAGAATACGATGCCATCACAACTGAAGGATTTTCAAATGTCAGCAGATGCTGCTCTGTGCCCAGAGGCCAGGTGATTCCATTTCATCACATACAGAGACTGGACAAGGACACAGAGGTCAGAGGGCCCTCCTCCTGTGGCCATGATGTTATTTCTGAAAGCTTCCCTCAGTGCACAGATGTCTTCTGGAAAAAGGGAAGAAGGAGAGTGAAGGGGAAGAAGTCCTGAAATACTGTGATTTACCTCAAATGAATGGATTAAGGCTTAGATAATAACATTTATATTGATAGAAAAAATCAGCATAATAAAATGGGATGGAATAGATTGTGAGCTCTCGAACCTAAAAGCAAAGCTAAATTCAGATATAGAAAAAGGAGAAAGCTACATTTTGGTACATCTAAGTTGCAGAGTGTGCTAATATTACCTGGTGTACATGTTCATGTTTTTATGTATTACTTAAAATTATTGAACTGGACAAAAAGGGGAGCTTAGCACACACATTTCTGAATAATTCATTTGAAGATGACATCAATTTATAAACCAATATTAACTGATTACATCGGTCAGCCAATCACAATGCAATATATTTGTAGTTATCCATTATGCCCCGAACTTTCCATGAGAATGTCAATAAATATTTGGCCATTTCTGGCTCATATCAAAATATACAATATCTATAGAGAGTATGATGTATGATATAAGAAACAAGTAGAAGCCTTGTAGTTAAATAATCTTTTTAAATTTCACAATATACTAGGTGAGGAAGAATATATAAATTATTTAACTTCTCCAAGAATCTGTAAAATGAGGGTCAAATTTATAAATTATACCTGACTGAAAGACAAGATATGAAGATATATGAACCAATTGAGGTCACAAATTAATTATGACATAGATGTTAGTTTTTTTCTATTAATATATGGACCAGATTTATTTAAATATTATTATTTTAATAAGAAATTATTGACTTAAAATATGTCTTTGTAATAAACCTATATTGGCTCCTGGCAATCTCCATATATTTTTCCAAGTACTTATAAATCATCTACATTTTAAATTTATCCAAAAAATTTGCCAAAGACACTTTCAGAAGTCCTTTGGCCTTTCATGCTCAGCAGACTGAATAAAAAGATTTGGGGGCAGAGGGTGTGGGGAAGGACTCCCTTGGCATCTCTCCAGTTCTTCATGATGCCATGGAAATAACTGGCCCTGTTAATGACCACATTTTAAAGTTGTTTTAAGTTTCCTGAGAGATTAATAATAAGAGCCTTAAAGACTAGGGCATAATTGTCACCATCATTTTCACTCTCAACTAACCTGTTTTTCTTTTCCTACATCCAGTGAAACACAAACCTCTCAACCATATTGGGTGGCTCCCTTCCAGTCCGAAGATAATCTTCCTATGTAGAGAGAGAAGAAGGGTCAGATGAGAACTTAAGAGCATGGCTTTCTTTTCCCTCTCTTGTAACATAACATTATGTGCCACTGACTGTGAGCTCCTTCTTCCCATTTCTCTTCCTTGCCCTGAGCCAGCCTCAGCCCATGTCAGGCACTAGTCCTCCTGATACTGACACTCTTCTTGGGAGTCATACTTTTCCTTGGCAGCTGTCTTTGTCATGAGGCCCTTCTATCACTTTCAGTACATGTTCATGTGAAATAGAAATTGTTTTCCGAGAGAGCCCGAGGAGGAAAACTGCTGGCATTTGAAAGAGCTCCCAATACCAAACCAGAATCTGAGCTTGTGAGGGATACTGACTGATCAGGAGACCAGTAGGCAAGCCACACTGGTGCCAACTGGCAAGGCCAGTGCAGACCAAAGTGCTTCCAGCAGCACCATATTCCTCTGCCCTGGTGTGCACATAAAGAAGCTTGGTATAAAATAAATAAGTTCATTTCAGTATGTAAGTATGAAGGGCGAGTGGGGATAACTTGATATGTTTAAGCCACAAACTTCTGTTCTTTCTACCTATTGGAACATTCTGAGATTGCCTTAAGAGGCAAGGAAACATTGTTTTATAAAAATATTTAATAGGCCCTAGCTGGTTTTGCTCAGTGGATAGAGCATCAGCATACAAACTGAAGGGTCTGGGGTTCGATTCTGGCCAAGGGCACATGCCTGGGGTGCAGGCTCAATTCCCAGTGTGGGGCATGCAGGAGGCAGCTAATCTATGATTTTCTATCATCATTGATGTTTCTATTTCTCTCTACCTCTCCCTTTCTCTCCAAAATAAATAAAAATATATATTTTTAAAAAGTAATAGTCTGGCTGGTGTGGCTCTGTGGTTGAGCATTGACGTATGAACCAGAAGGTCACAGTTCAATTCTGGTTGAGGGTTCAATGCAGGAGGCAGCTGGTCAATTACTCTCTTTCATCATTGATATTTCTATCTCTCTCTCCCTCTCCCTTTCTCTCTGAAGTCAATAAAAACATATTTCTTTTAAAAATAGTTTACTAGTTCAGCACTGTCTATATGATGGTGATTAGATAAAAGGCTTAAAAAAAAAACCTACTTTTTCTAAGTTTTAAAAACTTACTTAGAACAAAACACTTCCTGAGGAACAGACAATATTGGACTGAAACCTAAGATCTAGATCCATTTTAGTGACTCATTTCTTTTTGGGGGGAATTTTATTTGCAATTGAGCATGTATTGAATTCATAAGGAATCAGCCCTAAGATAGGTGGGAAATGGAGAGGCTAATATAATATCTGATTCCTGACTTCAAGTGGAATTTAGCTCAGCTGAGAAAAATATTAACAGTAATATAAATAAGTGCCCCCACTTTGTATTATGAATCACAAATATAAGAAAGAAGTTCAGAGACTAGGGAGATGAGTATGTCCCAAACCGTCCTGTACAGAAACACAGGGATTCCTCTCTTAGAGAGTCATATTGTTCATTAGCATATTTAAGGCTCTGGGAAGTCTAGAGTAAAGGGAGCCTTTTAATTTTGAATAACTATAACTTCCCAAGTGTATTGACAATAGAAGTCCTTTTTCAGGCAATACCTTTAGTTTCTTCTAGAATTGTCCCCAAATTAGAGTTGATGTTATCAGAAACAGATTCATGCAGGATACACACTTACTCTGGGCCTTGAAGATGTATAACTTTGAGATGAGCAGAGCATGGAGGTGCCTTGAGAGAATGGAAAGATTCAAGACATCATACTGAAGACCCAGATTGGTCAGGAGAGCTAGACACAAGCTGGAGGGAGGAGGGAAAGAATCAAGTGGCCCCAGGTGTAAGGATTAGAAGGCTGTAATCCTTACACCTGCCTCCCCAGTTACCTGAGGTGGACACTCTTGGTGCACCCCTTTGTGAACTGTGTGTACAGTCTTGTTGTAGTCAATTCTTGATTGTTGTTGGTATCAGTGGGGGGAATTGACCTCCAAGCCAATTGGTTGTGAGGATCAGCTGTCTGTGCCTGGAGAACTTCTGTGCTGAATTGAGCCCTAAGACTTGCAAGATTGAAATAGCCTCTGTGCTGGGCGTGCATCTGGTGGAATCTCTCAGGGCTGAGCAGACGGCCTTGGCTTTCTGTCAGCCCTGCCCTACATGGCAGCCTCTGAGTCTCAGTGCCTCTGGATAATCACTGCAGCCCTCTCTGTGCGCACACACACACTGTGCCTTCAGACCTCTGCCTTTCGTGCACATGTGTGCCTCCGACGTCTGCCTCTGTGGCTCTCCTGAGTTTTCGTGTGCTCTAGTGACCCATATGAGTCGAGGACCCCAGGGTCTCACCCAAAACTGGGGTTCAGTGCAGTCAGACCTGGATTTCAGTTCTGTTAGGAGGTTCTGTTTTCCTCCTGCTAGAGAAAGCCAGCAGCATGATCAGGAGTCAGCTCTCTATGTGCACACTTTCTCTCGCCCCCACCCCCACCCCGACCTCTGTCTTTTGTGGCTCCTCTAAGTTTCCCTGTACTCCTTCCTTTTCACAACAGTCCAGACTCCCGCATATGAGTCTCGCCCGGAACTTGGGTTCAGTGCAGTCAGAAGTGGGGTTCATTGTAGTCGGGATTTTTGATTTCCCTCCCACTAGAGGAAGCCAGCCAGACCCTCCACCACCAGACCTCTCCAGGAGCATGTCTCCATACCTCAGCTTTTTACAGTTCTCTGAGTCTTCATGAATCCCTGTCTTTACTTCTAGTTGTAGAATTTTCACTCTGCCAGCTTTCCTGTGGTTCTGGATAGTGTTCATTCTGTCTTTTAGTTGTAATTTTGAAATTGTTGTGCAAGACGGCAATTTAGGTGTTCACCTATGCCGCCATCTTGGTTTCGCTAAACCTACTTTTCTATGAAAATTGAAGCTTTTGTTTTTTTGTGGCCCACATAAACTTAAACCTTGTTTACTTGGCCCATGTTAGTCTTTGAGTTTGACATGCTTGCTGTAGAGTTGTAATTAGCAAACCACGGCTCATGAGCCACATGCGGCTCTTTGGCCCCTTGAGTGTAGCTCTTCCACAAAATACCATGGCCTGGGTGAGTCTATTTTAAAGAATTTGCATTAGGAGAAGTTTAAGTTTAAAAATTTGGTCTCAAAAGAAATTTCATTGTAATGTTGGTATTTGGCTCTGTTGACTAATGAGTTTGCCGATCACTGCCAATGGCTTTCAAAATGTGAGCATAGGACCACCTGTATCAAAATTTTCTGAGGTGTTTGTTATAAAGCCTTCAGTTTCAACGTCAGTTCCACTGAAGGCAGGCCATGAAAATTGGCAATTTTAATTTTTAAAAAAATATATTTTATTGATTTTTTACAGAGAGGAAGGGAGAGAGATAGAAAGTCAGAAACATCAATGAGAGAGAGACATCAATCAGCTGCCTCCTGCACGCCCCACAGTGGAGATGTGCCCGCAAGCAAGGTACATGCCCCCAACTGGAATCGAACCTGGGACCTTTCAGTCCCCAAGCCGATACTCTATCCACTGAGCCAAACCAGTCTTGGCTAAGATTTGCATTTTAAAACGGGATTCTTAACCGCTCTAACGTTTATAGGTACTGGAAACCAGTTAGGCATGGGAGAAAAATAGATTTCATGCGAAACAGGTTTAACTGAAAGAAGAGACATCCCCACAGTCAGGCATTTATTTATCTGGTGTATATTGAACACCTGCTGCATGCCAGGCCCTGGATATATCTTGTGATTTTGATTGAACAACGCCTGTCCCTGACCTCGAGAGCTCACATCCAATGGTTAATTAAGACACTTATTTATAGACCTCTGACTGCCTGATCAATTTTTGAAATTTGGCTTCTTACTTATCCCTGAGACCCACCTCCAACTAGTGTCCTATTCAGATAAGTGGGTTTCTGCCCCAGTCCATTGATCTTTGGCTTTATTCTTTGCCTGTTTATTTATCCCTGGCCACAACATCATCTCTGTACTGCCTCTGAATTCTAACCATTCTAACTAGAGGATTCTAACTGAATAATTGATCTTTCTGTTACTGTCTCACTTCTCAGCATCTCCCTGACTAGAGCAGTAATCAGCAAACCATGTTTGCTGCTATGTTGACTAATGAGTTTGCCGACCACTGGACTAGAGTAATACAGATGGCTATTCCCAGATTCCCAATCACATTCCTGGACTCCCTCACTACTTCTTGCTGTTGAACCCATCCTTTGCCAATTATCTACTTGAATAACAAAAAAAATCATTGATCCTCTGAACTACTCTTGATTCTGGTGAGGTTTTAAAAAATAATTTATTAATTTTTAGAGAGAAAGGAAGGGAGAAGGAAAGAGAAAATCATTGATGTGAGAGCACAATACTGATCAGCTGCCCCTGCATGTCATCTACCAGGGATTGAGCCCTGGCCAAGAATCAAACCGGCAATCTTTGTTGCATGGGACAATGCCCAACCAACTGAGCCAAACTAGACAGGGTGATCCTGGTGGTTTTGTAGAATTGGCTGTGGGGTCAGGCAGCCTTGAATTCAAATCCTAGTTGCTACCATTTCCAGTCACATATCTTTAGAAAGTTTAATTATTTCTCTGAGTTAGTTTTCTCATTTGAAAAGAAGAAGGAGGAGGAGGAGGAGGAGGAGGAGGAGGAGGAAGAGGAGGAGGAGAAGAAGAA
>PVJN01019600.1:0-37181 GCA_004026805.1 Lasiurus borealis
AAAAATCCAGATGAGGAAAGACTCCCAAGCTCATTTTATGAGGCCAGCATTATCCTAATTCCAAGACCAGATAAAGACACTACAAAGAGAGAAAATTATAGGCCAATATTCCTGATGATCATATAAGCTAAAATCCTCAACAAAATATTAACAAACTGGATCCAGCAACATATTAATAAGATCATACACTATGATCAAGTGGGATTTATTCTAGGGTGCAAGGTTAATACAATATCCATAAATCAATAAATATGATACAACACATAAAAAATTAAAGGATAAAAACCACATGATCATATCAGTAGATGCATAAAAGCATTTGGTAACATCCAGCACCCATTTATAATAAAACACTCAGCAAAGTGGGAATAGAAGGAACATACCTCATCATAATAAAGGTCTCATATGACAAACACACAGCCAACATCATACTCAATGAGCAAAAGCTACAAGCGTTTCCCTTAAGATCAGGAAAAAAACAAGGATGTCCCCTTTTGCTGTTCTTAGTCAACATAATACTGGAAGTCCTAGCCACAGCAATCAGGCAAAAAGAAAAAATAAAAGGCATTCAAATTGGAAAGAAAGAAAGAAAACTATCATTAGATCACATGATACTGTATATAGAGAATCCTAAAGACTCTACCAGAAAACTATTAGAACTGATAAATTCAGTAAAGTAATAGGATACAAAACGAATATACATAAATCATTTTTATACACCAATAATAAACTATCAGAAAGAGAAATTAAGAAAATATTCCAATTCACAAATGAAATAAGCCTTAGCTGGTGTGGCTCAGTTTGTTGGAGCATTGTCCTATGTACCAAAAGGCTGCTGGTTTCCAGTCAGGCCACATACTTAGGTTGTGGGTTTGGTTCCCCGGTAAGGATGCATACAGGAGGCAACCAATTGATGTGTCTCTCTCATATTGATGTTTCTCTGTCTCTCTCCCTTTCTCCCTTCCATTCTCTCTCTGAAAATCAATGGAAAAATATCCTTAGGTAAAGATTAATAACAACAAAATTTTTAAAAAAGGAAGGTCAGAGTGTACTTACATCTACCATTTTTCAGGTTCCTTTAGCTCAAAATAATATATATGTATACATACATATATATATAATGGCATTTGGAGTGGTGGAATTTTCTGGGTCCTGCCTGACATGGCTTAGTGGTTGAGTGAATTGATTTATAAGAACATTCCTGAGTTGTGGGCTCAATCCCCTGGAGAGGGTGTGCAGGAGACAGCAGGTCAATGATTCTCTCTCATGATTGATGTTTCTAGCTCTCTCTCCCTTTCCCTTTCTCTCTGAAAGCAATAAAAATATTTTAAAATAATAACAATTATAATAATATGAAGGTAGAAAATAATCTTTAAAAATCTTTATAAAGCCCTGGCCTGTGTGGCTCTATTTGTTGAGCTTTGACCCATGCACCAAAAGGTTGCTGGTTTGATTCCTCGTCAGAGCACATGCCCGGGTTGCAGGTTCGGTGCTGGAGACAACCGATGGATATTTCTCTCACATCAATGTTCCTTTCTCTCTCTCTCTCTCTCTCTCTCTCTCTCCCTCCTCCTTCCTCTCTCTAAAAATCAATAAAAACATTTAAAAAATAAATAAAAATCTTTATAAAGCTGAATTCCTGAGAATTCCCTAGTTTGTTTGTTTTAAATACGTTTTTATTGATTTTTAGAGAAAAAGGAATAAGGAATAGAGACATAGAAACATCTGAGAGCTTGGTTGATATGGCTCATGGTTGAACGATGAACCAGGAGGTCACAGTTCAATTCCCGGGCAAGGCACATGTCCAGGTTGCAGGCTCAATCACCAGTTTGAGAGAGGGAGGGAGAATTGAAGATTCTTTCTTATCATTGAAGTTTCTCTCTCTCTCTTTTCATTCCTCTCTACAATAAATAAAAATGTAACTTAAATCAATTAAAATATATATCAATGAGAAAAACTTAATCAATTGGCTGCCTCCAACATGCCCCACACTGGGGATCAAGCCTGCAATCCCAGCATGTATCTTGACTGGGAATTGAACCTTGGCCTTCTGGTTCATAGATTAATGTTCAAACACTGAGCCACACCAGCCAGCAGGAAGGAAATGTTTAGCAATATACCTAAATAGCCTACTTGATTCTAAAAAAGATAGCCCAGTGACTAAAAGTTAGGGAAAAAAAAGATCTAAAGTGTGCTTTCTAGAAAAAATGGGAGGGCTCCAGAAAGAGAGGAAAGGAGGAGCTAGAACAACATTATAGGTTGAGGCCAGCAGAAATAAACAAAAAAAAAATTGACAAGAGAGAAATTCTGGATGGTGGCATTGGCCACAGGTTTTAATATTCATATGTCAAATAGTCCACTATGTTGTTTTCAGGTCTGTGCAGTAACCCCCCTCCATCTCATCAAACATTCTACAACCAAACCTTTCTGTCAATAAGACTTAGGTAAGAAGAAATCAGATGGGTGGTCAGAATCAGTGATGTAAAAAAGTGGATACTGTGAATAGAAGATCTAGAGTTGAATCAATGCAGAAACTCAAAACCAGAGATGACTAGAGGAAATGTCCCACATCACCATCCTCTGAAATGTTGAGTTGCCATGACAGAGGTTTCACCTGATATTATTTAAACTAGAGGCCTGATGCACAAAATTTGTGCACAGGGAAGGGGGTCCCCTCAGTTCAGCCTGCACCCCTCTCCAATCCAGGACACCTTGGGGGATGTCAGTCAGACATCCTTCTCACAATCTGGGACTGCTGGCTCCTAATTGCTCACCTGCTTGCCTGCTTGGTCACCCCTAACTGCCCCCCACTGCTGGCCATGTTGCCCCAATTGCCCCTCTGCTGGCCTACTTGCCCCCCAGTGCCAAACCCTGCTGGCCTGTTCACCCCATGCAGCCTGCTTGTTCAGTTGTTTGGTCATCCCTCACTAATCCCCTGTCTGCCTGGTCATAGGCAGCCATCTTGTGAGGGTGTGATGGTCAATTTGCATATCACCTCTTTTTTATATAGGATATTCAGAGGTCCATAAATTCCAGCAAACAAGGATACTTAGGAATACCCAGAGGGTTACTTCTTGAGTTGAAAGCTTTGTTTGCTTGCTTTGGGAGACAAGTTAGAAGCTAAGAATACTGGTTCTAGATGAGTGATACTGCCTGGTTTTTAATACCACCTCTACTAGTTACTATCTATATGACTTTGGGCGCCAAAAACCGGTTTGGCTCAGTGGATAGAGCGTCAGTCTGTAGACTGAAGGGTCCCAGGTTTGATTCCAGTCAAGGGCATGTACCTTGGTTGCAGGCACATCCCCAGTAGGGGGCATGCAGGAGGCGGCTGATTGATGTCTCTCTCTCATTGATGTTCCTCTCTATCCCTCTCCTTTCCTCTGTGAAAAATCAATAAAATATATTTAAAATAAAAAATAAAAATAAATAAAAATATATGACTTTGGGCAAGTTACTTTAAATATCAAAACCTCAGTTTCTTCATCTACAAAGTAGGCATAATAATGGTATCTACTAAATAAGATTAATGTGATATAATGAATATGAACAATTAGTACAATGATTAGCAAGTAGCAATTATTTACTGAATACAAAACTAAGAAGTAGCAATTATTTACTGAATACAAAACTAAGAAGGTAAAAGTACAAAATTCTTAGAATGACTTGTAGTTCTCTAATCTGCAGCTTCACACCCTCATGCTTTTTTACTCTTGTTATTCTCTATTTCAACTTTCTATCCATCAGGCCTTCCAACCAGCCTAGGTGTCACTCCAACAGGCAGAACTACTCATGTCTATCCTTTCTACCACTCTTATGTCTATGATTTCTACAAAAACTGTTCTCATTTTTGCTTGGAACATGATTGTTTGTTTGTTGTTATTAAATTCTTCTAGTTTACTTCCTGTGTCTGTTGCTGATTTCATTGTTAATATGTGCAAAACTAGGATGTTATGTGTCTATTCTTTATAGCACCTCAAGGTCTTCTGAGCAATAGAAATCTAAGAATACATGCAAAAGCTGACTATTATATCAAGTAACTAAAGAAAAATCAAATATCATTATGCTGCCTGGTCAGCATGGCTCTGTGGTTAAGTGTTGACCTACGAACCAGGAGGTCATGGTTTGATTGCTGGTCAGAGCACATGCCGGGTTGCAGGCTTGATCCCCAATGTGGAGCATGCAGGAGGCAGCTGATTAATGATTCTCTCTCATCATTGATGTTTTTCTCTCTCGCTTGCTCTCTCTCTGAAATCAATAAAAATATATCCTCTCTATATAAAAGCCAAGCCACTGAATGGTGGAACAACCAGAATGACTGTTGGCTATGATGCACACTGTGGCAGCCAACCAGCCCAACCAGGGGCAGGGCCAGCCAGCCAACTGCCTGTGGCAGCTCCCCCCTGCCATCCCCACCTCTGATTAGCCATCACACACACCCTGATCACTGAAGTGTGACCTTAAGTTATTCCAAGTAAGTAAATGCTCTCCAGCCTTCATGGACCAGGAACCTGAATGATGAGTGATCAGGAGGAAAACTGCTCATAGTCTGGACCATCAGTCAGGTGTCCAGGAGAGATGCTCGGCACAACCACCATCTTCTTATATTCTCTCTCCACTGCTTACTAAGAGGGCAGCCACATCACACCACAGCCTCTCTTTAGAGGGTTTGTCCGCAGGGAACTAAACCGTATTACCTGTCTAGGGAGAGGCTTAGAAACAGAAGCTGTAAGTGTACCTGACACTAAAGCGCCTTTGAAGCTTCAACTCAACCGAAAGCCAACAGCAAACGTGTAGACACACCCTGCAAAGATCTTTGACACTAATTACTCCCCCCTGGCCAGCCCCACCCCAATCAGCCCTTCACACTCTGATTGGGGGCAGGCAGCCGCCCCCACCCCATGCATGAATTTGTGCACTGGGCCTCTAGTGTATAATAAAAGACTAATATGCAAATCAGCCGATTGGTGGAATAACTGGTCGCTATGATGGGCATTGACCACCAGAGGACAGATGCTCAACACAGGAGCTGCCCTCTGGTGGTCAGTGCATTCCCACAGGGGGAGTGCCACTCAGCCAAAAGCCCTGAGCTGGGCTCACAGCTGGCAAGTACAATGGTGGTGGCAGCAGCCTATCCTGCCTCTGAGGTAATGCTAGGGAAGTCCAACTGACACTTAGGCCTGGCGGGGAGTGGACCTAAGCCAGCATTCGGTCATCCCCTGAGGGCTCCTGGATTTCAAGAGGGCTGAGCTGAGGGAGGGCCCCCGCCCCCAAGTTCACAAATTTTGTGCACTGGCCTCTAGTTTAAATTTTTTTTTAAGTAAAAATTATTGTCTTGTTGTTGTTGTCACTGAGATGTGCACCGCCCTCTCCTTCCCTCTTTAAAACAGCCCAAACAGATAACTTATTTTTCATTAATAATTAAGCAGTTTCACCCTAACCAGTTTGGCTCAGTGGATAGAGCATTGGCCTGGGGACTAAAAGGTTCCAGGTTTGATTCCAGTCAAGGGTATATGCTAAGGTTGTAGGCCCAATCCCCAGGAGGGGGCATGCAAGAGGTAGCCAATCAATGATTCTCCCTCATCATTGATGTTTCTTTCTCTTTCTTCTTCTCCCTTCCTCTCTGAAATCAATAAAAATATATTTTATAAAATAATAATAATAATTAAGCAGCTTTGTTGTTCTCCTTTTTGGATAAAGCAATCATTTTCTACCTCCTTCTCCAACTTCTATCCAGAAAGTGGGCTTGGGGTGCAGAGGTCAATATATAAACAACATAGCTACTAACTCAAAATTACCTCTTCCAATTGACATCCATCCAGGGGCTGGTTTGTATTAGGGTACCCAAATCTCTGCCTTTTGGGTTAGCTTCCTGCAGCAGCCTGCCCTGGAGCTTTCTACTTATTGAATATTCATCATTCTGGATGCTCTTCATTCCATACTGACTATCCAAGCTCCCATTTGACATCATTTTTCCTTCAACCTACAGAAATTCCTTTAGCCTTTCTTATAGTGCAGGTTTGCTGGTCTTGTAGTTCAGGTCTTTGTTTTATTTTTTTCTAAAAATGTCTTTACCTTCATTCTAGAATGCTAGTTTCTCTGGATACTGAATTCTGAGTTGACAGGGTTGTTTTTTCTTCTTTTAGTACCTTAAAGATGTTAGTCCATTGTTAGTCCATTAATAGTCTGGCCTCGCTCAAACTGGTTTGGCTCAGTGGATAGAGTGTCGGCCTGCGGATTGAAGGGTCCCAGGTTCGATTCCGGTCAAGGGCATGTACCTTGGTTGTGGGCGCATCCCCAGTGGGGGGTGTGCAGGAGGCGGTTGATCTGTGTCTCTCTCTCATTGATGTTTCTGGCTCTCTATTCCTCTCCCTTCCTCTCTATAAAAAATCAATAAACTATATTTTTTTAAAAATAGTCTAGCCTCCATTATTTTTAATGAGAAGTCAGAGAACTTTTGAATTATTGTTCTCCTGTATGTAAAGTGACATTTTGCTGCAACTATTTGAAAAAATTTCTATTTATTTATTTATGTATTGTGGTTTGATACATAGTTTACTTTTACTAATTCTTCTGTTTTGATGAACTTCTGGTATCTATAGATGCTTTTCATTAAATTTGGAAATTTTCAGCCATGATTGTTGCAAGTATTTTTCACCCTTTTTCTCTCTTCTCCTTCTGGGATTCCTATTACCCATATGACAACCATATGTTCTCAGGATGGAAGATAAAATGAAACTCAACCAGTGCCAGTCCCTCTGTCTGAATATTAACTCCTTTCCAGCATCTTCCTGCTTTTGTTCAAGCTTAGTGCCATCAGGTAGTTTTTCTACTACCCAACATTTATAGCTATTGTCTACAGAGGGTCAATCTGATAGGAAGTCACCTATCTGGCTATTACCAAAAATTAACCCTGTTTGGAATGTTTAGAGGAGGCCATTGATCTCCTCCCTTATTTTCTCCCCCTCACTTCCTTCTGGTCTCCCAGGAAATACATCCAGTTTGTGTGAAAACATCACTTCCCTTCCTAAAAAGTCCTAATCCCGGAAGTGGTCATGCAGAAAGGATTCCTTCTGTTATTCTCATGTAAATATGATGTAATAAATGTGATGTAAAATAGCTCAGTCCTGAATTCATCATTCTAAAGTCAAAAGAATTAAGGTTCTAGAACAGTGGTTCTCAACCTTCTAAAGCCTCGACCCTTGCATACAGTTACTCATGTGGTGGTGACCCCCAACCATGAAATTTTGCTACTGTTATGCATCGTGATGTAAATATCTGCATTTTCCGATGGTCTTAGGCGACCCCTGTGAAAGGGTCATTCGACCCCAAAGGGGTTGCAACCCACAGGTTGAGAACCACTGTTCTAGAGGAATAAAAATAGAGTTGAGCCCTAGCCAATTTGGCTCAGTGGATAGAACATCGGCCTTGAACTGAAAAGTCCCAGGTTAGATTTAAGTCAATGGCACATTCCGGGTTGTGGGCTTGATTCCCAGTAGGGGGATTTGCAGGAGGCAACCGATCCATGGTTTTTCTTTCATCATGGATGTTTCTATCTCTCTCTCCCTTTTCCTTCCTCTCTGAAATCAATAAAATATATTTTATAAAAATAGAGTTGGAAGGTCTGAGTTAGGCCTAATTCTTCTGAAAGCCAGCTGTGTGACCTTGGACAAGTTGATTACCTTGTCTAAGCCAGGAGACCATTATACTCCATACACCCAACCTGTCTGAAGATCAAATGAGGTAATAAATGGGAACATGTTATAGAATGACTTTATTTTACTGTGACTCCTTGAAATTCAAAGATTGAATTCTAGTCCCTGGGACTTGGCATGCAGTAGAGGCTTGTGTAAATGAATGACTGAATGAGGTAAATCTAACCACATTCCTTCCCACAGGAGCTCTGCGAGAGACATGAGTACTCAACTACACCCCAAAGGGGGGAGGATCTGCTTCTCTGTCCGTTAAAACCCAAAGCTGAAGGCATTTATTTGTAACATCCAGAGTGAAATGTAATCCTAACTGACTAGTGTCACTAGACATGTTGCTCAGGATGCCCACCACCTCCCACCAGCAGCCCCTCCCGAAGCTTTTAAGAGGATGCATGAGCCCACCAACTAGGAAGCCAGATGGTATAACTTAATAAACAGAGAAGAGAAAGGGATTCGGCATAAACTGTGATATAGGCTTCTTGGTGTGGAGGTGGGACCACGCCTGGGAGGAGGAAAGGATTGGGCTAAGTGGAAGGTAAGAAGCCTCAAGTATAAATAAAGACATGAACAAAGGAAAAGTAAAGTACAGATTGGAAGAAAATGAGATGGAAGCCACCATTCAACCTACCCTGGCTTTGTGCCTCATGTACAGAATGAGTTAAATAATATTCACTTCTTAAAGTTACAAAACTGTTTCCCAAAAGTCACCCTCTCCTCCTCACCCAAAGTCCTCTCTGCCTCAGTGACATTTTTCTCAAGGGAAAAGAAAAGTGGCTTCCTGTTTTAAGGTAAGTCCTGGGGCAGGAGCTGAACTGTCAGGCAGGCTGGGCAAACCCAGAACTGCCCTCCTGTTTACTCTAGATTTATCTCCCCTCAGTTTCCAGCTTTTGTTCCTGCCACTAGCCTCTTTCCAGTCCTTTGAACACCAAACTCACTCATGGCGCTGCTGACTTACTTTTTTCCCCTGCCATATCGTGGTTTGTTGGTTCTGCTTCAGATGCACCTCCTCGAAGAGATCTTTCTGTTTCCTCAGTTTTCAACACTTTTGAAACTATCTGGTTTACTAAAGTGATTGCTATTGTCAGTCTGTTTCAGTTTTCAGCAGAATGCAGGCTGAATGAGAATGGGGAGCTTCTTTGCTTATTGCAGTAACCCCGGTGTGGGAACTCTTTGAAGTATTACTCAATCTTTGATGAATAAATGAATAGGATAGGTGAGGACTACATGAAACGGTGTGCTTAAACACTTGGAGAGTGCCAGGCACTCTTAATAACGGCATTTATCATTATTACTGTTACCATCATTCCTCTTTTTTTTTTTAAGATTATTTTTTAAAATATATGTTATTGATTTTTTTACAGAGAGGAAGGGAGAGGGATAGAAAGTCAGAAAAATCGATGAGAGAGAGACATCGATCAGCTGCCTCTTGCACACCCCCTACTGGAGATGTGCCAGCAAGCAAGGTACGTGCCCCCGACCGGAATCCATCCTGGGACCTTTCAGTCCGCAGGCCTATGCTCTATCCACTGAGCCAAACCGGCCTCGGCCCATCATTCCTCTTATGATGCAAGTCTGATCTGTGAGGTAAGGCAGGAACGATTATTTTGGGGAAAAAAGGAAGTACTGATTTTTTTTCAATAAAGTCTCCCTTCTCTTCTCTGGAGGACAAAGGCAAAACCTGAAGA
Organism: Lasiurus borealis; assembly: GCA_004026805.1. Taxonomy (NCBI): domain Eukaryota; kingdom Metazoa; phylum Chordata; class Mammalia; order Chiroptera; family Vespertilionidae; genus Lasiurus; species Lasiurus borealis. The sequence goes on from PVJN01019600.1 coordinate 9,398, forward strand.
GATTAGCCACACAACTTCCAAGAACAGCACTAAGTTCTATTGAGAGCACAAGCCCATGGCTTTGTGTAACTAGCTGTGTGATCTTGGGTAGATCTCTCAACCTCTCTAAACCTGATAGATGCTGTATAAGATTTCTTTTAATAAAACGTGCCCATCCTCATACTGCTCTTGACTGCCTCCTAGAAGAAAGCAAATAAACTAAAGGCAGGCAGAAGATTCCAGAACTAAATATTATAGTGAGTTCCCCAGTGATTGGAGGGAATAGTGTCCTTCCTAGAGATTAGGAAACCCAGGAGGGGTCTCAGAATGCTTCTTCTGCCTTTGATTCAGAGCACAGACTACTCTGCTTTGAATACTTACTATTGGCAGCTTTACACCTGGCTTTCTTTCATCTTTCAAATATCCTTAGCCCTAACCAATTTGGCTCTGTGGATAGAATGTCAGCCCACAGACTGAAGAGGTCCGGTTTTGATTCCTGTCAAGGGCATGTACCTTGTTGCAGGCTCGATCCCCAGTATGGGTTGTGCAGGAGGCAGCTGATCAATGTTTCTCTCTCATCAGTGTTTCTAATTCCCTCTCCCTCTCCCTTCCTCTCTGTAAGAATCAATAATATATATATATATATATATATATATATATATATATATATATATATATATACATATATATATATATATATACATATATATAATAACCTTAGCCTTAACTGGTTTGGCTCAGTAGACAGAGCATTGGCCTGGGGACTGACGGGTTCTGGGTTTGATTCTGATCAAGGGCACATGCTCTGGTTGTGGCTTCAATCCCAGTAGGGGGTGTGCATGAGGCAGCAGATCAATGATTCTCTCATCATTAATGTTTCTTTCTCTCCCTCTCCCTTCCTCTCTGAAATCAATAAAAATATTTTTAAAAAATAAAATAACCTTACAAGGTAGGCATTATAGCTCCATCTTTATTATCTCCATTTTATAAGGAGATGAGGAGAGCAAGAAAGGTTACACAGCTAAAAACCAACAGGGTTGGGAGCAGAAACCAGGTTTGTCTCCTACTCATCCCTTCTGTTCCCCGACTTATGAGTGCTAGTTCTCACCAAGGGATCCCAAACCTCTTGATCATCTAAATCAGCGGGAAAAGCTTGAAGAGAATCCAGGGCTCAGGGCCGCCCAGATATCTGTATTTTTCAAAGCTCTCCAAGTCCTAGTGATACTCAGGCAGATTCAGAAAGCACTGGGCTATGAAGCCACCTTCGGGTGGAAAGTTCCTTGGAATGTGCAAATACCTTTTTGTCGTTATATTGACTGTCATTCTACTTTCCCTGTACCCCTCCCATGGGGCTGCGCCTGAGCCCGCGGGAGGCATGTCTCCGCAGCGCTCTCTGCTGGGCGCACAGTAAAACCTTAACTGCAACCAACTCCCTCAGCCTGGAAGTATACGAGCGTCAAGCTGCAGTCCCCAATCGCTTTGTGGTATCAAAATAATAATAATAATAATAATAATAATAATAATAATAATAATAATAATAATAATACAGCAAACATGCCACCGTGATGTGGAGGTGACTACTACCAATAATACCCACTAACTGAGAAAATGCATTGTGATCATAGTCTATTAATGGGCAAATGAATTAAGAATTTGCTTTTAGCCGAGACCGGTTTGGCTCAGTGGATAGAGTGTCGGCTTGGGGACTGAAAGGTCCCAGGTTCAATTCCAGTTGGGGGTCATGTACCTTGCTTTGCAGCACATCTCCACTGAGGGGTGTGCAGGAGGCGGCTGATCGATATCTCTCTCTCATCAATGTTTCTGACTTTCTATCTCTCTCCCTTCCTCTCTGTAGAAAAAAAAAATATATATATAATTTGCTTTTAGTACAGTACTAGGCACCACACTGGGGGTTTGAGGGTAGCACAACATGGTTTATTTACTAGTTTTGGGCGCACGTGGGTAGAGTTGCTTCCCTAGGAGTTACCAGGACTTAATTCATCTAGTCTTCCTTTCTTTTTTTTAAGTTTTCTTTTTCAATCCTCACCCATGGATATGCTTAGAGGGAAGAAAGGGGCGAGAGAGAAGCATCCTAGTGAGATAGAAATATCCACCAGTTGCCTTCTGCGTGTGCTCCTCTCAGGAACTGAACTCTAAAACCTAGGTATGTACCCTGACTGGAATAGAACTGGCAACCTTTCAGTGCACAGGATGACACTCAACCAACTGAGCCACTGTGGCAAGGCTCTTCCTCTCCTCCCGCCCCAACACGTATGCATTGAACACCTAGTAAGTATCAAGCCATCTTATAGTGCAGAAAAAAAGAAAAAGAAAAAAACACCTCTCCCTGTTGTTTACAGTCTAGTGATGGAGACAGGTATTAAATAAACACAATCTTTTACTTACAATGATAATGACTGCTATGAAGGAAAGAACTAGGGTTTTTTTTTTTTTCTTCCAATCACCATTTATCCTCTCTATGGCCTCTTCCACCTCCACACTGCCCCTGCAATCACCACACTTTTCTATGTCTGTAAGTTCTCCTTTCTTTTTTTTCTTGCTCAACCCTCCACCACCTCCCTAACACCTCCCACCCCACCCCATCCCGAACGGTCTGTCTGCTCTGTATCTGTGAGTCTGCCTTTATTTTGCTTGGTAAGGAACTAGGTTTTGAGGACCATATTTTAGGAAGGATGGTCAAAGAAGGTCTGTCTTTGAGATGGAATAGGTCATGGAAAGTAGGGAGGGGATTCCAGGTGACTTAAAGAGTTCTCATTTGAGACATGCCCAGAAAGCCAGGGTAGCTAGAGCATCCCAATAAGAGGGTTGTGAATTGAAATGAGGTTAAAGAGGACAGGTTAACAATAATCATTTACTATGTGACAAGCACTGTTCCACTTGCTTTATACACATTGTTCCATTTTATTCCCATCAATCTTAAGAAGTAAATAATAGTCTCATCTTTTGAATTGTATAGATAAGAGAATTGAGGAACAGTAAGATTATGTTGCCCAAAGTTCTGTAGATAGTAAGGCAGTAAAACTAGGATCTAAACCCAGGCAGTCCAGCTTCAGAACCTAGCCTCAATACTTATCAGTTTTAGTAGTCCTCTTTATCAGTGGGGTAAATGTTCCAAGACTTCCAGTGGATGCCAGAAACCATAAAAGTACCAAACCTTATATGCATTATGTTTTTTCCCTATGAATAAGTACCTTGATAAAGTTTAATTTATAAATTGGGTACAGTAAGATATTTAAAACTAATAATAAAATAGAACAATTATAACAATACTAGAGGCCTGGTGCATGAAATTATTGTACAGGAGGGAACATCTCTCAGCCTGCACCCTCTCTAATCTGGGACATCCCACTCACAATCCAGGACCACTAGCTTCTAACCGCTCACCTGCCTGCCTGCCTGCCTGATCACCCCTAACCATTCTGCCTGTCTGCCTGATTGTCCCTAACTGCCTCTGCCTGCCTACCTGATTGTCCCTAACTGCCTCTGCCTACTGGCCTGGTTGCCCCTAACCGCCCTCCCCTGTTGGCCTGATTGTCCCTAAACACCTGTCCCCTGCCAGTCTGATCACCCTTAATTACCTTCCCCTGCTGGTCTGATCACCCTTAACCACTCTGCCTCAGCCCCTGCCACCATGGCTTTGTCGAGAAGGAGGACCGGAAGATGTCCGGTCAACCTGGCCTAATTAATATGTTACCCTTTTATTAGTATAGATACTATAAAAAGTTGTCTTAATGTACTCTTTCTCAAACATCTTACAGTGGTATATTCATCCTTCTTGTGATGGTGTGATATAATACAATATTTACATGATGAGATGAAGTGAGATGGAGTTTTTCCTTTAATATTTCTGGACCATGTTTGATCATGGGTAACTGAAACTATGGAAAATAAAGTTATACTCTATTTTACAGGGGAGGGGGGATGGCTGTACTCAATGCTGCCTTCTAGGTATTGGTAAGGAGCTTGAGTTTATTCTAAGTGCAATAAGACATCTTATAAGCTTTTAAGCAGGGGTTCTGAGGAATCTCTCTTATACATATATATTTAAATAAATATAATTTAATTTATGTTTCACATTTCTTTTTTGAAAATATTTTTTATTGATATCAAAGAGGGAGGGAGTGTGAGAGAAAGAAAAATCAATGATGAGAGAGAATCATTGATAGGTGGCTGCCTCCTATATGCCCCCTTTTGGGGATTGAGCCCACAATCTGGGCATGTAACTTGACAGGGAATTGAACCATGAGCTCCTGATTCATAGGTGGACATTTAATTTAATCACTGAGCCAAACCAGCTGGGCAATCTCTCTTATATTTTAACAAGATAGTGCTAATTGGGTAATAGATCATAGGAAGGCAAGAGCAGAAGGACAGATGAAAGTCAAGTGCAGTTGTCCAGGTGAGAGATGAAGGTGGCTTAAACAAGGGGCTAGCAGTGGAAATGGGGGAGAAATGGAAGGATTTCATACAGAAGTGACAGGATAGGTGACAGATTAGATTCAGAATGTGGGAGAGAAAGCTGTGAAAAATGGCACCCAAACCCTATCCAGTTTATCTCAGTGGGTAGAGCAAGGTTCCAGGTTCAATTTCGGCCAAGGGCAAATGCCCAGGTTGCAGGATCGATCCTCTCCAGTAGGGGGGATGCAGGAGGCAGCCAATCAATGATTCTCATCATTGATGTCTCTAGCTTTCTATCTCTCTCCCTCCCTTTCTAAAATTAATTAAAAAAAGAAAAAAGAAAGAAAAGAAAAGAAAAATGGTACCCAAGCTCTGAAAATTGGATTGTGTACCATTGACTTTGATGAAGGTGGGGGTAAATTTAGGAGAATGAGTAGAGTTTAATTTTGTTTGAAATGCCAGTGATACATCTAAATGAAAAATCAAGAAAGGTTATTGGAAAAATCGTAGATATATCAAACTCAATGTGTGTAAAAGTTACCCCTTCATTTCCTCATTCTGAAATTCAGGGGAGACATCTATGCTAAAACTGGAAACGTATTGTTTTCAGCATAATAGATGCTTTTTAGAAATAAATAATGTGCCAAAACTTGGCTCAGTGGATAGAGCCTTGGCCTGAGAACTGAAGGGTCCCAGGTTCGATTCTGGTCAAGGGCATGTACCTTGATTGTGCCTTCTGCACATTCCCAGTAGGGGGTGTGCAGAAGGCAGCTGATTGATGTTTCTCTCTCATCAATATTTCTAACTCTCTATCTCTCTCCCTTCCTCTCTGTAAAAAAATCAATAAAATATATTTTAAAAAAGAAATAGATAATGCTACCTAAGGAGATAAGCGTTCCAAGGACCAAACCCTGAGAAACTCCTACATTTGGAAGTCAGATATCTAGAAAGAGAAAGGGAAGTGGGAGAAAGAGGGAGCAAGAGCCTGAGGAGAGCCAATATGGAAGAAAAAAATTACAGGACTGAACTCTCGTTAGCTTCTGCAAAAAAGAAAACTCCTTCTTATTTTATTACACATGGGGAAGAATTAACCCAGACTCATAGAGAGATTCATTGTCAATGTCTAGGGCAGTGTGCAGAGAGCCTACACATTTATTAACAGTCTATCCATTATGCTACCATAAAAATTAGAAAATACACCCCAAAATAGAAAGCTTTCTTAGCACTTTCTCTGTAACTCCTTAGTCTCCTGTTGGCCTCACGTGTTTGCATGGAGTGGACTGGTGTAGATGTCCACAAATCTTTAGCAGATTCTACTTGGAGGGCAGGGGAAGCTAAGGCATTATTAGTCATCTTTGTGCTGTCATTTCCTGTGGTGGTTTTCTTTTTTACCTTTTTCCTCTGATTTTACACACTTCTCTTTTTACTTTATTATCTTCCTCCAGAAAACATTATGATTTTAGCAATCACTTTTCCCCCCTAATCACATGATAATAATTTCATTATTAAGTAACTAGAGGCTTGGTGCACAGATTTATGCACTGGTGGGGTCCCTCGGCCTTGCCTGTACCCTCTTGCAATCAGGGACCCCTCGGGATATGGGAGAGCCAGTTTCGGCCCAATCCCTGAGGACAAGGCCGAGGGACCCCACCAGTGCATGAATCTGTGCACAGGGCCTCTAGTATGCATGTAAGATCTTTGGTTAATCTCTTACCATCCTTCCCCCTCCTCTCTTTCCTCTGAGATTCATCAGTCTGTTCCATGTTTCCATGCCTGTTCATTGAGCACCTAACCCCTGGTGGTCAGTGCATGTCATAGCTTCTGGTCAAACAGTTGAATGGTTGAATGGTCTCTTTAGGCTTTTATACAGTGAGTGGCCAGATTATTATGATCTCTGAATGCATAATAATCTGGCCACTCAGTATATTTTAGAGGCCTGGTGCATGAATCTGTGCATGGGTGGGGTCTGGCCAGCCTGACCAGGGGAAGGGGACATGGGCAGTTGGCCAGCTGCCTGCTGGTTGAACTCCTGGTTGAGGGGACAATTTGCATATTAGCCTTTTACTATACAGGATAAACACTGAGAGGCCAGATTATTATGTGTTCAGAGATATAATAATCTGGCCACTCAGTGTTATAGACCAGAGGCCCAGGGCACAAAATTTGTGCAAGGTATGGTCCCTAGGCCTGGCCAGCAATCGAAGCATGAGCATCTGGCATGGAAGGGCAGGTCCCAACTGACCTCTGGGCTCAGAGCAGCCCGGCCCCACAAGTCTCCCCCTCTACCTGAGTCATGGAGTCCAAGGCCCCATGTGAAGATGTGGTGAGTGCAGCTGGACACCGTGGGCCAAGGTGCAGTGTGGGCCTCTGGGACACCCAGCAGCACCTCTCAGAAGTGGGCAGGCAGTGCACTCTCTCCCAGCTGGCCCTCATCTCACATGAAGCCCAACTCCCCCCTGCAGTCCCAGTGGCTGTGGCCCGGCTCACCTGGAGGATGCCATGCAGGTGCAGGGCAGGCTCCTATGGGCACCTGGCATCTGAGTGCAGGGACTTACCCAGTGCACATGAGTCCTGGCGTTCTGGGGGAAAGTAGCAGGGAGAATGAGAACAAGTTTGGTGGAAACCCTGCATTCTCACCACACCTCCATCTCTGTTACCCCTTCCCTCAGGTAGCCAGGAAGAGGTCACAGTATATCGCCAATGCCTGTCATGTTCTTTGCCACCCTCTGGTGGTCAGCACACATTATAGCGAGTGGTTAAACTCCTGGTCTTCTAGTCGAACTCCCAGTTGAATGTTTGCCCAAGGGGACAGTTTGCATATTAGGCTTTTATTATATAGGACTAGGGGCCCGATGCACAAAATTTGTGTACTAGGGAGGGGTCCCCCAGCCCCGCCTACACCCTCTCACATATTGGGAGCCTTCAGGAGATGTCCTACTGGTAGCTTTGGCCTGCTGCCTATTGGGAGAGGACCTAGGCTGCAGTCTGGCCTCCATTTACAGAGGTGACCAGGCTGATCAGGGGAAGGCACCAGTCCCATCACCCCACTGCTGCAACCACTACCAGTCACTGCAGCTGCCAAGGTGTTTTCATCAACACGGACTCTAGTTCCTTTACCATGAAAAAATGACAACTTTCTTAGGCATTTTCAAGATGTGTCTTTCATAGGATATGACATTTCTTTTGTTACTTTTCTTTTTATCTCCCTGCTTTGGAGATAAAGCCTTTTGAACATTTATGGCAGCAATTCCATGTTGACTCCCATGTCCTGGAAGCCTATAACTCCCAGCAAGGTTAGAATGTCCCTTCTTTAACCAACACAAGGCAATCATGGTTAACAGAGCATGATTAATATTTCCCATAACCATAGTTAGTCCCTAATATTCTATTTCTACCCCTAATGAAAGAAGTTTTTGGGTAAAATAGGAATTTTGGGGGGGTGAAATAGGCAGGTTTAAAAATTTTTCGAAATTAAGGGTCCATGAAAAACACATAGGGCTACAGAGTTGCAAAAGAATACATTTCCATAAAACAAGAGATCAGGAAACAGTAGAAGTTAAATTTGCATAAGACAAGGGAGCAGGTGGTTCTGGGCTGCAAATATAATGTTCTGAGCTGAAAACATTGCACAGCTCCTCCGTTGCCCCAGAAGGCAGGGTGCCTGCCTTAAGACAGAGGAAGAAGGAGTAGGTCACTGAACAATAGGTCCGTTGGAGTTTAGAGGGAGATGGTGGTTCACACTCCAGCCAAACGTGCCCAGGTATTACACCTGTGCCCTGAATTTCTTGGAAACAGGCTGAAATAACTTTTGTAACCTTTGGATTGTCATTGTAACTGTCCTAACTCCTTCTTGCTGTTTCCAAGTATGAATTTGCTGTAATACCTGTGGTCTGCACTGCAGTTGGGCCTTTGCCGAGGTGAAGTGCTGCAACTGTAGTCACTGGCCAACTTAATAAAGGCTCATAAATTTTGAACTCTGTCTCTGGTGGTCGTCTCTTGCAGGTTGCCTCATAACACAGGGAGCAGAAGAAGTTACATTTCCATAAGATAAAGAAGCTGGGGGTAGCAAAAGGTACACATTTACAGAATAAAGGGAAGGACAAAAGCCCAGAGGGAATAGGAAAACAATAACGAAGGAGAGGAGGAGAGTCTTAAGTGTCCCATGTGAGGTTTGATTGAGCTCAGGAGTTGCTATAGTGACCAAATCAGAAGGGAATAATGACCAATCAAAGGGGATATTAAGGTACACAGATCTGTAGCCTTTATAAACCATGGAAAAAAGGGACTCAACGGGACTCTTTCCCTCTCCCTACATGGGAGTCTGTACTTGTTCAATAAAATTTTACCTTTACTATACCATCTTCCGCCTCTGGCTTCATTCTTTGACAGACAACGAGCCCAGGAAAAGCCATCCTTCCCAAGGGAACACCACAAGTTCCTGTCCAAAACTCCCACATCACTAACACCACACACATACAGGGAGTTGCTCTTCTATAGAGTGGTCTTCAGCTTCCAGCCCAACAGGCCAGAAGAAGGAATAAGAGTCATTGGGGCCAAAACTGGTTTGGCTTAGTGGATAGAGCGTCAGTCTGCGGATTGAAAGGTCCCAGGTTCGATTCCAGTCAAGGGCATGTACTTGGTTGCAGGCACATCCTCAGTAGGGGGCCTGCAGGAGGCAGCTGATCTATGTTTCTCTCTCATCGATGTTTCTAACTGTCTATCCCTCTCCCTTCCTCTCTGTAAAAAATCAATAAAGTATATTTTTAAAAAAAGAGCATTGGGGAAGGCCTATCATTGAAAAACACTATCATATTCCTAATTATTCTATATAATAAAACCCTAATATGCAAATCAACCACACAGCAGAACGAGCAGTCACTATGACATGCACTGACCACCAGGGGGAAGATGCTCAACGCAGGAGCTGCCCCATGGTAGTTAGTTGCTCCCACAAGGGGAGCACCATGCAGCCAGAAGCCAGGCTCATGGCTGGTGAGCAGAGCAGCAGCAGGTGGACATCCCCTGTGCATGGAGAGCCAGTCATCCCCCAAGTATATTTTAGTGTAGAATTGGGCTTGTCAATTGAGCTCAATTATCTGGAATCTTGTTGAATGCATCTTCTAGTTTGGAGATGCTATATTTTTAACAAGCTCCCAGGTGAGATTGCTGGTGAATGGACTACATTTCGATTGTCAAAATTTTAGCTTTGTCTCAGTGGATAGAGCACTGGCTTGTGGACCAAAGGGTCCTGGGTTTTATTCCGGTCAAGGGCATGTACCTTGGTTGCAGGCTCTTCCTCAGGCCCAAAGCCTGGTCAGGGCTCAGGGCTCATGCAAGGAGGCAACTAATCGATGTGTTTCTCTCAAATCAATGTTTCTGTCTTTCCCTTTCTCTTCCACTCTCCCCAAAAATCAATGGAAAAAGATATTCTCAGGTGAGGATTAAAGAAAAAAAGTTTTTAGCAAGCTAACAAACAAAAAATAACTAGAATGACACAAATCAGCTGTGAATCTGTCTGCTAAAATGACACATTCTGTCTCCCATTCATACCTCCATGCTGAAATAGTTCAGGTCTCCTGGGTTCCTCCCCAACAGCACCCAGAGAATCGAGAAAAGGAACAGATTCAGGTGAAGCTGTGAGAGCCCCTGAGGTGGGGAGGCTGTTTGAATGGTGGGTAGAGGTGGGTAGGGTGGGCACTGTTGTCTTGCTGCTTCTTGAGACAGCAGATGCCTTGCCTCCCCAATAGGTGAGTCAGATGCAAGGATCCTCAAGTTCAAGAGGGAAACCTACCCATTAAGGGCAAGAGCCTGAGTGGGTGAAAAACTGTCTCAACAGGTAGGACACACTGCACTCAAGGATTAAGTTCTCCACTCTTTCCTCCAAGGCCTCCTTCTAAAACTATCTTATCCATCTGGAGCAATAAGGGAAAGCCCTGATCTGGATTCAGGAGTGAGAAACTATAATCCTCTGTACCTAGAACTTTCCACCTAAGGGGGGAATACACCCTTTTTTACCTCCTCACCACCAATACCCCAACCAATAAGCAACACCAATAACAAAAAATGAACACTTCACTTCAAGTGAAAAATATGATTTACATTTCCAGAGCTTTTGTATCATCCCAAAGAGAAACTGCTATTTACCTTTTTTTAATGTGTTAATTGGAACCCTTTTTATGAAAAGATAGTTTGCCACATCTATTATTCGGGAAGGCAGGATAAGTGCTTGATAGGGATGAGGCACGGGGGCAGCTTTGGACTGCTCAAACCTGTTCCATTTCTAGACTTGAGAAATGATTACAAGGGTGTTTGCAGAATAGTGAGACTACAGAAATCAGGGGGAGGAGGAGAGACAGGAGAGCCAAATAAAAGAAAATAAATTTTCTGCTAACACACAAAAAAACACATATATAAACTTTATGCATTTCCTTTAAAAAATTGTGATTTTTCTATTCATAGAAATAAATATATCGAAAGGGAAAGTGTTCCCCCCAAAAGGGAAAATGCCCATATTTGTAAATGGAGTTATACATAGGTCAGTTTAGACACAGGTATATTTAAAGGCAGGGGAATGGTATTTAAAGGCAGGGAAATGGGGATGGGTGGGATGAGATCAACCAAAGACATAGACATTAAGGTGGTGAAGTCCTGGGATGGGGGTGGGGTTGAGGGCAAGGGCAAGCTAGAAGAGGTCAATGTGGGGGAAGGAGCATATGTAATATCTTCAACAATAAAGATTTTTAAAAGATAAGTAAATAACTAAAGGCAGGCGAATGTGTAAAATAATTTCTCAAGAGGGAACTTCTGGAGTGCTAGTGATGATCTGTGCATAGATCTGGGTGCTGGAAGCATGAGTGTGTTCAGTTTGTGAAAAATTAATGGGCTGAATACTTACAATATGTGTATTTTCAGTGTGTATATTATACTTCAACAAAACCATCTCTAAAAAATTAAAAGTCCTTTCTGCTCTTCTGATTCTACTTTATGGAAATAACCCTTTTTAAGCTGCTAGAATGATAAGAATTTGTACTGACATATAGGACTGGAATTAGAGTCCTTTCCTCTCATTAATTATTCATGAAATGACATGAGACCTGACTCATCAGCCTACTTGTTCTTGACTGCAGGAGGGAGACTGGTGACTACATCTCCAATGTGATGGGCCTGCCAGTCGTTCAGCAATACCCACATCTTGGCCCACCTCACAGGACCCAAGAATAGCCATAGCTGCTGACTGCTGAGTGTGCTTCCAATGGATGGATCTAAGATGGGAGTTGTATGGATTTAAGGTGGCCCACTCTGACAAGAAATGGAGATAAGAAGAAGAGGGGAGAATGAAGAGAATCTAAATAAAAGGGTATCAACATCATGTCTGTTGAAATAATAATCCTTGAGCTTGTAGCCTATATTCCTATAAAACATAAATCACACTTTTTTATTTCATTTATGTTATGAAAATGAAAAGGAACACTTAAATGAAATTCCCCTTAAATTCTCTGATCTTATTAATGCTGAGATTAGGCCTATATTAAAGGAGGTTATTTTTTATATATATAAAGGTACTAGAGGTCTGTTGCAGGAAGATTCCTGCAAGAATAGGGCTTCCTGCGGCCTTCTCCATCACCACACCTGCTTCCCTCCCTTCTCCCTTACTCTGTCTGCTTCCCTTCCTTCGCTGACTCCCTGCTTGCTTCTCTGCAGCTTCACTCCTTTCTGCAGCACTTGACTTCCTTTTACACTGTCTTCAGTCGTTGCTCTATACAAAGGTATGCAAATTAACCACCATCTTGGGTGAGTTAATTTGCATACTTGATCCTGACTGGCTGGTGGGCATAGCTTGTGGGCATAGCAGGGGTAAGGTCAATTTGTATGTGTTTTTTTTTTATTACATAGAATATTTTTTTTAATTTTATTAATGTATTACATGTGTACATATCTTCCCATTGCTCCCCGAAACCCAATCCCATGCCCAAACCCTCCAGTGTCTGGAGTCCATTGGTTATACTTATATGCATGCATACACATCCTTTGGTTGATCTCTTATCTACCCTACCTCGCCCTAACCTTCCCACAGTAATTTGACAGTCTGTTTGATTTGACTGTCTCTGTATCAATGTTTCTGTTCATCAGTTTATTGTGTTCTTTATTATGCATAAATGAGTGAGATCATGTGGTATTTTTCTTTCATTGACTGGCTTATTTCACTTAGCATAATGCTCTTCAATTCCATCCAGGTTGCTGCAAATGGTAAGAATTCCTTCTTTTTAATGGCAGCATAGTATTCCATTGTGTAGATGTACCAAAGTTTATTGATCCAATCATCTGCTGACAGACACCTAGGCTGTTTCCAAATTGTAGCTATTGTAAATTGTGCTGCTATGAACACAGGGGTGCATATATCCTTTCTGATTGGTGTTTCTAGTTTCTTAGGATATATTCCTAGGGATTCCTCGGTCAAATGGGAGGTCTATTTTTAGTTTTTTGAGGAAACTCCATACTGTTCTCCACAGTGGCTGCACGAATCTTCATTCTGACCAGCAGTGCACGAGGGTACCTTTTTCTCTGCATCATTACCAACACTTGTTGTTTGTTGATTTGTTGATGATTGCTATTCTGACAGGTGTGAGATGGTACCACATTGTCATATTGATTTGCATCTCTCAGATAATTAGTGACTTTGAGCATGTTTTCATGTGTCTCTTGGCCTTCCTTTGCCTTCTTTTGAAAAGATTCTATTTAGGTCTATTGCCCATTTTTTAGAAAATATATTTCTTTATTGATTTCAGAGAGGAAGGGAGAAGGAGAGAGAGATAGAAACATCAATAATAAGAATCATTGATTAGCTGCCTCTATCACACTCCCTACTGGGGACCGAGCCCACAACCCAGGCATGTGCCTTTGGCCAGAATCAAACCCGGGTCCCTTCAGTTAGCAGGCTTACACTCCATTTTTTTATTGGATCATTTATCTTCTTTTTTATTAAGCTGTATAAGTTGCCTGTAGATGTTGAAGATTAAACCGTTATCAGTGATATTTGCAAATATGTCCTCCCATACAGTGGGCTTTCTTGTTGTTTTATTGATGGCTTCTTTTGCTGTGAAAGAGCTTTTTATTTTTATGTAGTCCCATTTGTTTATTTTCTCTTTAGCTTCCATTGCCCTTGAGCATTATCAGTGAAGAAGTTCCTTCAGCATATGTCTCAGATTTTGCTGCCTGTGGATTCCTCTAGTATTTTTATGGTTTCCCGTCTAATGTTTAAGTCCTGTTTCCATTTTGAGTTTATTTTTGTGTATGGTGTAAGTTGGTAATCTAGTTTCATTTTTTGCATGTATCTGTCCAATTTTCCCAACACCATTTGTTGAAGAGACTGTCTTGACTCCATTTTATGTTCATGCCTCCTTTGTCAAATATTAATTGAGTATAGTGGTTTGGGTCAATATCTGGATTCTCTATCCTATTCCATTGGTCTATATGTCTGTTCTTGTGCCAGTATCAGGCTGTTTTGAGAACAGTGGCTTTGTAATACAGCTTGATATCTGGTATTGAGATCACACCTACTTTATTCATCTTTCTCAGGATTGCTGTGACTATTCAGGGTCTTTTTTTGTTCCAGATGAATCTTTGGAGAGTTCTTTCTAGGTCTGTGAAATATACCATTGGTATTTTAATGGTATATTGAATCTATAGATTGCTTTGGGCAGTATGGACATTTTAATGATGTTGATTCTCCCAATCCATGAGCATAGTAGTATGCTCTTCCATCTGTTTATGTCTTACTCTATCTCTTTTTTCACTGTCCTGTAGTTTTCTGCATATAAGTCTTTTATCTCTTTAGATAAGTTTATTCCTAGATATCTTAATTTCTTTGGTGTGATGGTAAATGGGATTGCTTTTTCAGTCTCTCTTTCTATAAGTCAACTATTGGTGTATAGAAATGCCATAGATTTCTTGGTGTTAAGTTTGTATCCTGCTACATTGCCAAATTCATTTATTAAATCTATTAGTATTTTGATGAAATCTTTGGGGTTTTTTATGTACAGTATCATGTCATCTGCAAATAAGGACAGCTTTACTTCTTCTTTTCCAATTTGGATGCCTTTTATTGCTTGTTCTTGTGTAATTGCAATGGCTAATACTTTCAGTACTGTGTTGAACAGGAGTGGTAAGAGTGGGCATCCCTGTCTTGTTCCTGTTCTTAGGGGAAATGGTTTTAGTTTTTGCCCATTGAGTATGATGTTAGTTGTGGGTTTATCATATATGGCTTTCATATTGAGGAATGATCCTTCTATTCCCACCTTCTTGAAAGTTTTGTCAAATGCTTTTTCTGCATCAATTGATATGACTATGTGATTTTTATCTCTCACTTTATTTATGTGATGTATCACGTTTATTGATTTGCAGATATTGGACCATCCTTTCATTCCAGAGATAAATTCTACTTGGTCATGGTGTATGATCTTTCTGATGTACTGCTGGATCAGATTTGCTAGAATTTTGTTGAGGATTTGGCATCTATGTTCATGAGGATATTGGCCTGTAATTCTCTTTCATTGTGTTGTCTTTATCTGATTTTGTTATTAGGGTGATGCTGGCTTTATAGTAGGAGCTTGAAAGTGTTCCTTCTTCTTGAATTTTTTGGAATAGTCTGAGGAGGATAGGTTTTAATTATTCCTTGAATGTTTGGTAAACCTCCCCTGTATAGTCATCTGGCTCCAGGCTTTTGTTTGCTTGAAGCTTTTTGATGACTGCTTCCATATCTTCTATAGTTATTGGCCTATTAAGATGTTTAGATTCTTCCTGATTGAGTTTTGGAAGGTTATATTTTTCTAGGAATATGTCCATTTCCTGCAGGTTGTCCAGTTTGTCGAAATAGAGTTGTTCATAGTATTCTTGTAACAATCCTTTGTGTTTCTGTAGGTTCTATTGTTATTTTGACTCTTTTATTTCTGATTTTCTGTGTTTGGATCCTCTATCTTTGCATCTTGGTGAGCCTAGCTAGAGGTTCATCAATCCTATTTATCCTTTCTAAAGAAATAGCTCTTGGTGTTGTAATTTTTTTGAATTGTTTCTTTGCTCTCTATGTCATTTATCTCCACTCAGATCTTTACTGTAATTTTTTAAATATATTTTATTGATCTTTTACAGAGAGGAAGGGAGAGAGAGAATTAGAAACATCGATGAGAGAGAAACATCGATCAGCTGCCTCTTGCACAGCCCCTATTGGGGATGTGCCCGTAACCAAGGTACATGCCCTTGACCAGAATCGAACCTGGGACCTTTCAGTCCGCAGGCCGACACTCTATCCAGTGAGCCAAGCCAGTCAGGGCTACTGTACTTTCTTTCCTTCTGCTTTCACAGTGGGCTTTTCTTGTTGCTCTTTTTTTAACTCTTTGAGTTGTAGGGTTAGGTGATTTATTACCATTGTTTCTTGTTTTTTGCAATAGGCTTGTACAGCTATGAATTTTCCACTCAAGACTGCTTTTCCTGTGTCCCATAGACTTAGGATTGTTGTGTGTGTGTGTGTGTGTGTGTGTGTGTGTGTGTGTGTGTGTGTTCTTAAAAATATATTTTATTAATTTTTCACAGAGAGGAAGGGAGAGGGATAGAAATTCAGAAACATCGATGAGAGAGAGACATCCATCAGCCGCCTCCTGCACATCCCACACTGGAGATGGGCCAAGCAAGGTACATGCCCCCGAACGAAATCGAACCCGGGACCTTTCAGTCAGCAGGCCGACGCTCTATCCACTGAGCTAAACCGGTCTCAGCAGGATTGTTGTGTTTTTATTGTTATTTGTTGTCATGATGTTTTTTATTTCTCCTTGATCTCTCTGGTTACCCAGTCATTGTTTAATAGCATGCTGTTTAGTCTCCATGTGTTTGATTTCTTTGGATTGTTTTTATTGTAGTTGATTTCCAGTTTTATGTCACTGTGACCTGGGAACATGCTTGATATTGTTTCTATCTTCTTGAATTTGAAAAGACTTTGCGTATGACCCAACATATGGTCTATCTTTGATAATGACCCATGTGCACTTGAGAAGAATATCTTCTGTGGCTTTGGGGTAAAATTTTCTGAAGATATCAATGAATTTCATCTGGTCTAGTGAGTCATTTAGGATTGATGTTTCTTTGCTGATTTTTTGTTTAGAGGATTTGTCCAATGGTGATAGTGGGGTATTAAAGTCCCCTCTATGATTGTATTACTATCAATCTCTCTCTTGATATCCTCCAGAAGCTTTTTCATGTATTTGGGTGCTCCTGTATTTGCCAGTTATTTCTTCTTTTTGTATTGCTCCCTTTAGTATTATGAAGTGGCCTTCCTTATCTCTTGTTATAACCTTCACTTTGATATCTAATTTGTCAGTTATAAGTATTGCGACCCCAGCTTTTTTTTCTTTTCCATTTGCCTGAAAAACTATTTTCCAACACTTCACCCTCAGTCTGTGTGCATCTATTTTTCTGAGGTGGGTTTCTTATAGACAGCAGATTTATAGGTCATGTTTTCTTATCCAATCTGTTATGCTATGTCTTTTGATTGGAACATTTAATCCATTTAATTTAAAATATCATTGATAGGTACTTATTGCCATTTTTATTCTTTACCCCAGTGCTCCTTTTTCGCCTCCCAATTTATTTATTTTTTTATTTATTTTTTTTTTACAGCAGACTCTTTAGCATTTCTTGCATTGCTGGTTAGGTAGTAATAAATTTCCTTAGTCCTTTTTTGTCTGTGAAGCCCCTGATTTCACCTTCAATTCTAATTGATAGCCTTGCTGGATGCAGTATTCTTGGATTCAGACCCTTCCTTTGCATAATTTTATGTATTTCATTCCATTCCCTTCTGGCTTGATGAGTTTCTGTTGAGAAATCAGTCACTAGTCTGATGAGGGTTCCTTTATAGGTAACTTTTTGTCTCTCTCTGGCCACTTTTAAGGTTCTTACTTTGTAATTGGGTGTTGGCCAATTTAATTATAATGTGCCTTGGCGTCAGTCTGTTGGGGTTCATTTTGTTTGGAACTCTGTGAGCTTCTTGGATTTGTGTAGATTTTTTTCTTCTTATATCAGGGAAGTTTTTTGTCATTATTTCTTCAAACAGGTTTTCTATTCTTTGCTCAGTTTCCTCTCCTTCTGTAACTCCTATTATGTGGATGTTGTTTTGTTTTGTGTTGTTTCAAAGTTTCCTTAGGCTCTCCTCCTGCCTTTCAATATTTTTTCTAGAAGCTGCTGTACTTGGATATTTTCTCCTACCTTGTCTTCTAGCCCACTGATGTGGTCCTCTGCTTTTTCTAGTCTACTTTTGATGCTTTCTATTGAGTTCTTTATAGCAGCGATGTCATTTTTCATTTCTTTCTTATTCTTCCTTTCCTCTTGGTTCTTACTCATATTGTCAAATTTGTCTTCCATTCTTTGCAGTCACCTTATGATCATTTCCCTGAAATTTTTCTCTGGCAGGTTACTTGCCTCCATTTTGTTTACTTCTACTTCCTTTTCTGGTGATGCCTGCTTTTCTTTCATATAAAGGCTGTTTCTTTGTCTCCCTATGGTCTCTCTTCTCCGGGTGTCTGGTTATGTAGTTCTCTCTCTCCTGCACTGATTTAAAGGCACAAAATACAACACAACCAGGTACAATGCACAAGGCACTGAACACAAATGTATTCACGATATTCATAGCCACAAATAAAGGTGACAACCCGAGAGTGACAAATTAGGGGATAGAAGAGGAAGAAGAAGAGAGAAAAGAAGAAGAAGAAGAAATAAAGGAGTGCCAAAATGAAATTGGGAAAAGGGAGAAAAAGAAAAAAAAGAAGTAAGAGATGTTATGGAGTGAATGCAAGTAACCAGTTGCAAATGACCACGGAGGCTGCTAAGGTGGCAATAAGCAAGCAATGACTTATTGAGCTGGCCAGCGACTGCTCTGCCTTTCTCCATGCAGTGAGTCCAGAGAGCAGCTACAACCCTTTGTGTAGGATCACTTTTAAGTACATTTACCACACCCTGTTTTTGCAGCACAAACAACCCAAGACAAAACCGTTTCTCCTAAGCAACATCAGGGTCATGCCATTGATGACCATGTTACTTACAGGGTCATCTTGTTCTTCAGAGAGCTGACAGTGTTCTATGAAAGAAGGCCTATATGCCGGGAAGGGGCCATGAGACCGTATCTCAAGGCTAGCCTGATGTCAGCACTGACAATTTTATTTGGCAGATAGTCCACGGCCTCTCTGGAATGGAGCATGCTCAAAAATTCCCACACTCTAACAGAGAGAAAAGAAAGAGAATAAGAAAGAGAAGGGGAACAAATTATATATATGGGTAGAAAACTCCAATAGCACAGCCACTAATCCTAACAAATGCCAGCAACAAGTCCTGGAGATTAATGCAAACTACAAACAACAGCTAATATCAAGGGAGGCGAGGGAAAAGAGAGGTAAAAAACGAAAAAAACAAAGCAAACAAAGCAATACAAAAAGAATAAGCAAAACAATCTCACAAAATAGTATAAATAGGGTGAAATTTTAACAAGGGGTAAAAAGAAAGAATAGGGAAAATCTAAAGTAGGAAAAGGGTAAGAGAAACAGGACAACAAAAAAGGAAAAGTTAGGAAGAGAATGATGGCATAAAAGTGGAGTTGAGATAGAGTAAAATGATGCTAAAGGAAAGATGAAAATAGAATTTGGAACTCTAATCCCAGAGTAAAATAAAGATAAAATAAAATGATTTTTTTTTCAAAAAAGTAAAATAGTAGTAGTAATAATACCGATTGAAAATAAAAATAATTAAAAAGATAAAATTAAATGAGGAAAAAAGAAAATATACTTTCTTAAGTAAAAGATAAAACCATAAGAAATAAAAAAATTAAAATTAAAAAATTAAAAATTAAAAAATAGAATGTGCATATCATTCACTTCCTTTATTGTTATGTTTGGCACGCCTGTTTCCCAGTCAGGACAGTTTTGCAGTTCCCTGAATTGCTCTGGTGCTCAGTGTTGTAAGACATTCCTGGTTTTTAAGCAGGCATTGTGTCTTAATCTCTTTATTCTTTTATTTGTGATTACACAAGAGTCAATTTGTGAGTCAGCCCCTGGGTAGCAGTGTTTCTGGATTGATCTCAGAGACTATAGGTCCTCTCTAGCCTGTGCTTAGATCCTGTTTTCCCTGTGGCACTCAATACTGGTTTCTAGGAGTGGGCTGTCCCAGAGCTGGTTCTCTAACAGTCACTCCCCACTCTGATTCCCAGGTTATAGAAAAACAACTTGTCTTCAACTGGGTGATGCTATGTATTGGGCTTAGCAATCAAAAGCAAGGATCTGAAGAGGAAGGAGCACAAATCTGCAGTCCCCCTTTCCTATTCCTGTCCAAGCAGCTGACACTTTAATAACTCCCAGGCTGTCCTTCTGTATCAAAACAAAATGAGTTGCTTTCTATAGATCCCCTCTATTAGCAGCTCTGAGAACCCCCTTCCACATTCACGGATCACACCAGCCCCAACAGCCATGGATTTCTCTAGGTGCAGACTTTCAGCTTCTACAGCATGTGCATTTCTCTGTCCTGTGGAACCAGAGACCTCACCTTATCCCAGGCAAAATCTGACCTTTCCGTGTGGAGTGTAGAGGTCCTCTGAATACGAATGTTTGCGCCATTTGGGGGCCGGTGTTCTGGGGCTCGCAGCTGTTCAGTGGGTGTCGCAGCTAAAGATTTCCAGGCTTCCAGTAACATTCACTTTCCCATTCAAGATAGCGCAGTCTCCGCATCTGAGCTGATGGCTCTGGGAGAAAAACCCAGCAGCAGTGGGGGCTGCCGGGTCAGGGGAGCCCTGTCCAGCAGTTCCCCACCTTCTCCTGGAGTATAGCTGTCCATTAACTCGCCAACAAACACTCCCTGTGCAACCCCTCAGCTGTTCTGTCAGTTCAGGGACAAGGCTCAGGACACGTCCGTCTATTCCACCGCCATATTTTTTTCTCTAGATAGGATATTTTTATTGCTTTCAGAGAGGAAGGGAGAGGGAGATAGAAACATCAATTATGAGAATCATTGATCAATTGCCTTCTGCATTCCCCCTATTGGGGATCGAGCCCAAATGTGCTAGATGGAGAATCAAACCTTGGCCTCCTGGTTCATAGGTGGATATTCAACCACTGAGCCAAACCATCCGAGCTTTAATATGTTTATATTAATTTTTTATTTTTATTTTTTAGCAACAGAAGAAAGGAGAGGAAAATAGAAACATCAATTGGTCGCTTTCTGCACATCCCCTACTGGGGATCAAGCCCACATCCTTGGCAAGTGCCCTATTCTGGAATTGAATGGGCAACCTTTTGGTCCATAGGATGATGCTGAAACAACTGAGCGACACTTGCCAGGGTTGAAGGAGGGTATTAAAAATGTCATATTGAAAACAAAGTGTTGTGTTTGGGTCTGAGTTTGTCGTCTCACAAAATGGAAGAATGAAGTCACCTACAAAAATGGTTAACAGAAGCAAAGTTTATTGAGAGATAGACTCCCTGTAGCAAGTTGCAGTAAGAAGAGGGCCTAAAGCGGGTTACCAGTGAATATTCTTTGTCTCAGATTCTAAAATTCGATGCCCCTTAAGCCAGTCGTGGAAAAAGTGCAGCAGGGGTTCCAGGAGAATAAAAAGCTGTCCAGAGCTTTTGTTCCATGTTGAAGCTGGGTGTAGTTCAGCATCCAAGCTAATTAAAGTCTGGTAGTCCATGTGTGGAATCCCAAATGGCTTATGGCCATGTGGGCTCAGGGGTGCACATCCCTGCCATAGGAGAGTAAGGAACCCAGTATGCAAGAGAGAAGAGTAGAGTGTGCTTCTTAGTCTTGGGGTAGATACATGCTTGTTAGTTTCTGATTGGTTCTTTCAAAGAATTCTGCCTGAGCACCATCCTAGGGATGTTATCTGTAATTTGCCCGTCATAGCAACACCCATACATTTTTAAAGGTCATGGCTCTATCCTTCTTTCCCCAGGTTAAGTCTAGGCCATTTTGTCTGTCTCTGTGGTGCAGTCAGCAAGCTGCATTCTGTCCACATTTATATGATCCTGTTATTTTTTAACTTCCCAGTCCTACTTTCCCTTCCATTGGTCTCATTCCTCACTACCTAGCTTCAGCCTCCTGACTTCAGCCTCCTCAATATGAAACCCATCACTAAATTTATTGTAGATGTATTCACTGATGAGGGCTAAGGGGAGAATATGCCTTATTTGCCTTATTATCAGACACTAAAAACATACTAGAAAAAATTATTTTTCTTTTACACAAAAATGGTGAATCTTACAACCTATTAGCTTCTGACTAAAACTGGAGCCCACCTCTATGAACTGTGCAGGACTTTATGACACCCACTTTGATATCTTCCTAATCCTTGGCTTCATCTTACTGTTTTATTCTCATTTTCAGATTATACCAGTTGCCTCATTCATTTTTTAAATGTATTTTTATTGATTTCAGAGAGGAAGGGAAAGGGAGATAGAAACACAATGATGAGAATCATTGATCAGCTCCCTCCTGCATGCCCCCTACTAGGGATATGCCTGCAATCCAGGCATGTGCCCTTGACTGAAATTGGACCTGGAATCTTTTGGTCTGCAGGTTGACGATCTATTCACTGAGCCAAACAAGCTGGGGCAGTGTCAGCAAACTGTGGCTTGCGAGCCACATGCGGCTTGCAAGTCACGGTTTGCAGCTCTGTTGCCTAATGAGTTTGCTGACCACTGGGCTAGGGAACCTCATTAATTTTTGGAGATGTTATGTGCTACACAGAACTCTATAAGCTGCTACCAATAGTTTTTCAAGCAAGGTAAATAAACTTATATACTCTCCAAATTATATTATCTCTAATTTCCACACCAGTGTGCTCTTCATGTGAGAGTGGCTAGTAGAAGATAAGCTATCTTCCTCTTACAGCCTGTCAGCAGGCATTCAGTCGTCTCTTTTTCATTACCCCTTAATAAGTACTTACTGTCATTTTTAGCAAAAGAGGTTATGGGTTAGTTTCTTAGATTAAAAAAAAAAAAGGCATGCTAGCAAGCACACACAATGTACACACACACCCTCATACACTCCCCCACCCTATGCTTACTAAGTGATCAGACCCATTACCTCCCAGCCACACAATTTATAAATAGATCTCCCTTAGCTCTTTTCAAACATATATTCTTTTTGCGTTTCGCATATATTCTTTGGTGCATTTTCCTTACAAATTGTCTACATATAATATAAATACTTCCCCATACTTTGTTTGTATTATCATGTTAAGTATCTACAAGAAAAAGGACATTTTAGAAATTAAATGTAAAATGATATGCAGAGGCATTATTGTGATACATTATAATCCAAGAATTACAATTAGCAAAATTCCCCGACTGTGCTTTTCCTTAGCCCAGCTGCCTCCCAGAGTTACCCACTGTTATCAGTTTGATGCACATCCTTCTAGACTATGTTTTTACAAATATATACATGTGTCTATAGCAATACAGTGGTACCTCGGGATATGAGTGCCCTAACATACGAGATTTTTGAGATATGAGCCGTCGAGCGATTTTTGCTTTGAAATACCAGCAACATTTGAGATAGGAGTAATCGCGTGGATCGGCCGGTTGCACACGACCCACCAGTTTACCGCGACTCGAGCATCTCATAGTTTCCCACCCCTCAAGGTTAGGGAATGAATTAAACTTGTATCTCGAGGTACCACTGTATACTGGTTTTATAATGTGTGTCTGTGTTAAATGAATGGTGTGATATATGTGTTATGCTGTTTATAACTTGCTTTTTTCACTTAACAATACACTGAGTGGCCAGATTATTATGATCTCTGAACACATAATAATCTGGCCACTCAATGTATATCCTATATAATAAAAGGCTAATATGCAAATTGTCCCCTCAACCAGGAGTTAGACCAGCAAGCAGGCAGGCCAACCACTCATGTCCCCTCCCCCTGGCCAGGCTGGCCGGACCCCACTCATGCACAAATTCATGCACCAGGCCTCTAACACACTGGGTGGCCAGATTATGAAGATCTCTGAACACATAATAATCTGGCCACTCAGTGTGTCTTAAGAGTGCTTTTCCTGATCCAAGGGAAGAGCTCTTTTCTATGTTAACTTATACAGACAGCCTCTTCTTTATATATATATATATACATATATATACGTATATATATGTATATATATGTATATATATACATATTTTTTTTAATTGATTTTTTACAGAGAGGAAGGGAGAGGAATAGAAAGTCAGAAACATCGATGAGAGAGAGAGACATCGATCAGCCACCTCCTGTACGCCCCTACTGGAGTTGTGCCTGCAAGCAAGGCACAAGCCCCAGCCCGGAATCGAACCCAGGACTTTTCAGTCCGCAGGCCGATGCTCTATCCACTGAGCCAAACCGGTCTTGGCTAGACAGCCTCTTCTAACCACTAGTTTCTGGTCTTCCATCTTTTTAATATTTTAAAAGTACATATTTTTATTGGTTTCAGAAAGGAAGGGAGAGGGAGAGAGAAACATCAATGATGAGAGAGAATCATTGATTGGCTGCCTCCTACACACCCAACACTGGGGATCAAGCCTGCCACTGGGGCATGAACCCTTGACTGGAATCGAAACTGAGACCCTTCAGTTCATAGGCTGATGTTCTATCCACTGAGCCATTATAAATTAGCTCTATGAGAATTAAAAATAATCACATCTTTACCCTAGCTTAGTGAATAGGGCGATGTTTCTTTTTAAATTGGAAGTAATAAAGTGTGCATACATTTTTGGGGACACCCTGTATATTTATGTCTTACATATGATATATAAAGATTTCCAGGATATATATTTGTCTTTTACATTATGTATTTATATTTCAGGTTATAAACTTTATTTTATTGTTTAAGGTATTACAAATAGTAGTACATATATCTTTTTTTTTTCCCCATTGACCTTCCCCCAGAATCCCTTAACCCCTGGCACATGCCCTCACTCTCTTTCCCCGCCACTACTCCCCACCAGTGTCTTGTGTCCATTGGTTGTGCTTATATGTATGCATATAAGTCCTTCAGTTTATTTCTTTTCCCGGCTCCCCAACACTCCCCAGCTTTCCAGCTGTAATTTTATAATCTGTTTGATGCTTCACTGCCTCTGTATCTATTTTTTTTAAGAGAGGATATTTTTTTAAAATATATTTTCTTGATTTTTTTTTTTTCAGAGAGAAAGGGAGAGAGCTAGAGAGCTAGAAACATCGATGAGAGAGAAACACCAATCAGCGGCCTCTTGCACACCCCCTACTGGGGATGTGCCTGCAACCAAGGTACATGCCCTTGACCAGAATCGAACCTGGGACCTTTCAGTCCACAGGCCAGCGCTCTATCCACTGAGCCAAACCGGTTTTGGCTGTATCTATTTTTTTATTCATCAGGTTATAATGTTCTTTATTTTCCATAAATGAGATCATGTGGTATTTTTCTTTCATAGCCTGGCTTATTTCACTTAGCATAAAGCTCTCCGGTTCCATCCATGGTGCTGCAAATGGTAAGAATTCCTTTTTTATAGCAGCATAGTAATCCATTGTGTAGATGTTCAGGTTATAAACTTTAGATATTGTATGCTTTTTATTATTTTTTAATATCATATGTATTATTATGTAATTTCTATAACTTTAATTCTTGGACTTTTGAACAAATTCCTACATATGCTATTTCAAAAAGAATTAAAACTTTTCTCTAAAAGCCATTATAAATTATGCCCTATGACAGTGGTTCTGCAAACTGCGGCTTGAGAGCCACAGTTTGCCACTCTGTTGACTAATGAGTTTGCTGACCACTGACCTAGACTCTCAATTCCAATAATTACAGGCTGTTGTTGTTCCTTGAGATTAAGCCCCTATCCCAGTGGTCGGCAAACTCATTAGTCAACAGAGCAGCAAACCACAGCTCATGAGCTGCTTATGGCTCTTGAGCTGCAGTTTGACAACCACTGCCCTATGAGAATTAAAAATAATCATATCCTTATCCTAGCTTAGTGAATAGAGTGTCATTCTGTGGGCTGAAAGGTCCCGGATTCAATTCCCAGTCAAGAGCACATGCCAGGGTTGCAGGCTCGATCCCCAGTAGGGAGTGGGCAGACAGCTGATCAATGATTCTCTCTCATTATTAATGTTTCTCTCTCTTCCTCTCTGAAATCAATAAAAATATATTTAAAAAGAATATTACTTCCCGCCTGATTGGCATGGCTCAGTGGTTAGAGTCAGCCTGCACATCAAAGGGTCGCAGGTTTGATTCCTGGTCAAGGGTATGTACCTGGATTGCAGTTTCAATCGCTGGTCCAGTTGGGGATCTGCAACCATTAAATGTATTTCTCTCACATCAATGTTTCTCTCTCTCCCTCCCTCCCTCCACACTCCCTTCGTCCCTTTTTAAAAAGATCAATGAAAAAAAATATATCCTCTGGTGAGGATTAACAAAAAGAAAACAAGTTACTTCCTTTTCCATAGTTAACATTCCAGTGACCCCCTGCCAAAGCAGCTTTGAAAAATAACTTACACTCTGGCCAGGTAGCTCTGTTGGGTTGAGCATAATCCCAATAAGCCAAGGTTGTGGTTTGGTCCCTGATCAGGGCTCATACATGAATTAACCACTGAATGATGAACGAAAAATTGACATTTCTCTCTCTCTCCCCCTCTCTAAAAATCAATGGATAAAAAATTGTTTTAAATAATTTTTTTCTAACTCCTTTTTCTACGTTTACCCCAATCACAATTTCCACTGTTAATAATGTAAGGACACGGGAAAAAAAGGCTTTTCTTTTTATTTCCTGTAGCCTTCTATAGTATATGAGAAGCACCTGGTAAATTAACCCTCAAGATTGTTAGCTCCTCTGATTTAAATAGCCCCTCTGTTTAAATTGCAAGACAAGCTAAGCTACTCTCAAGGCTCCATTTTGCATACTCCTTCTCTCTGCTCTTTTTACAACTCAGGATAATTCCCAACAAGGAGTGTCTAATCAATTGATAAGTTCCATTTCCCTTCAAACAAGCCCCTTTTGAACTCTTCATAACTTTTGCTGTAATCATGTTTTACAGGCTTGGGAAAAATAATAAGACAGCTCCCTAGGACATCTGCAGGTCTGTATCCTGAAGAAGCCAACACTATATTTTCTTTTTCTTTTTTATATTTTATTTATTTTTTTAAATTAAATCTTTATTATTCAGATTATTACATTTGTTTCTCTTTTTTCCCCTCCATAGCACCCCTCCACCCAGCTCCCACCCTTCCCTCTGCTCTTACCTTCCTCCCATTGACCTCATCCATAGGTGTATGATTGTTGTTCAGTCTCTCCCTGTACACCCTTCACCCCTTTCCCCCTGAGAATTATCAGTCCACTCCCTTTCTGTGCTCCTGATTCTATTATATTCACCAGTTTTTCTGTTGATCAAATTTTTAATTCACTTAATTTTTAGAATCACTTGTTGATAGATATGTATTTGTTGTTCATAATTTTTTGGCTTTTACCTTTTTCTTCTTCCTCTTCTAAAAGAGTACCTTTCAGCATTTCATATAATACTGGTTTAGAGTTGATGAACTCCTTTAGCTTTTTCTTATCTGTGAAGCTCTTTACCTGCCCTTCAATTCTGAATGATAGCTTTGCTGGATAGATTATTCTTGGTTTTAAGTTCTTGTTATTCATCACGTTGAACATTTCTTGCCACTCCCATCTGGCCTGCATCGTTTCTGTTGAGAAATCAGCTGAAAGTCATATGGGTGCTCCCTTGTAGGTAATGAACTGTTTTTCACTTGCTGCTTTTAATATTCTTTGTCTTTTGCTCTTGGTATTTTAATTATGATGTGTGGTCCTCTTTGGATTCCTTTTATATGGGGTTCTGTGTGCTTCCTGGACTTGTAAGTCTATTTCTTTACCAGATGTGGGAAGTTTTCAGTCATTATTTCTTTAAATAGGTTTTCAGTATCTTGCTCTCTCTCTTCTTCTGGCACCCCCACAATTCTGATGTTGGTACGCTTGAAGCTGTCCCAGAGGCTCCTTACATTATCTTCACATTTTTGGATTCTTTTCTTGCTTTTCCAGTTTAATGTTTTCTGCTTCTTTATATTTCAAATTTCTGACTTCTTGCCTTTCTCTAGTCTGCTGTTAGGACTCTGTATAATAGTTTTTATTTGTCAGTGTATATTTAATTTCTCATTGGTCCTTTTTCATCTCTAGTTGGACCTTTTCCATCTCTAGTTGAATATTTTGCATCTCTAGTTGGTCCTTTTTCATCTCCTCTTGGCTCTCACTAACTTTATCCAACTTTTCTAGCATATTCTTGAAAAACCTTATAAGCATGGTTTTGAACTCTATATCCAGTCATTTTTTCCCCTCCATTTCTTTTGTTTGTGAT